>VZQC01000836.1:984226-1021619 GCA_009823505.1 Rhizomys pruinosus | reverse complement strand
AGGCGGATCTTTGTGAGTTCAAGGCCAGCCTGGTCTACAGAGTGAGTTCCAGGACAGCTGGGGCCACAGGGAGACCCTGTCTCGAAAAGACCAAAAAAAAAAAAAAAAAGAATTTCTTTCCTCTTAACCTCATCTTAAAATATTTTTAATGTGTGAGTTTATTGCCTGTAGGGAGGTATAGCATATGTGTACATTGTCCATGGAGGCCGGAGAAGGCGTGGGACCTCCTGGAACTGGAGTTATGGATGAATATTAGCTGCCATGTGGGTGCTGAAAACTGAGTGTGTCCCCTGGGAGAAAAGCAAGTGCTCTTAATGCTGAGCCATCTCTCCGTGTCCATAAATTGTCATTTCCTTCCTTCTTTCCTTCCTTCTTTCCTTCCCTTTTATTAAAAAAATATTTATTTTTTATGTGTATGAGTATAATGTCTGCATGTAGGTCTGTGCACCTGTGTCATGCAGTGCCGAGGAGGTCAGAAGAGGGCGTTGGATTCCCCTGGAACTGGAGTTAAAGACTGTTCTTAGCCACCATGTGGAATTGAGTCCACACCCTGTGCAAAAGCAGTTGGCGCTCTTACACACTGAGCCATCTCTTTAGCCCCATCACGTTTTTAAATAGTCTCTATTTTTCCAGATTATCTAAATAAATGAGTTAGACTTTTAGATTTTACAGGATCACAGCGTTTTCAATAAATTTGTGGCAGCATCCTTAATTTTTCCAATTTAAAATATCAGGAGAGCTGGGGATGGTGGCACAATTCCTTTAATCACAGCACTAGGAAGGCAGAGGCAGGCAGATTTCTGTGAGTTCAAGGCCAGCCTGGTGTACATAGCAAGCTCTAGGCCAGCTGGGACAAAAGGGAGACCCTGTCTGAAAACAAAACAAAGCAAAGCAAAACAAAAATATCAGGAGGGGGGCTGGAGAGATGGCTCAGTGGTTAAGAGCACTGGCTAATTTGCAGAAGACCTGGGTTTGACTTCTAGCACCCACATGGCAGCTAACAACTGCCTATAACTCCAGTTCCAGGGGAATCCAACACCCTTTTGTGACCCCCTCAGGCATTTCATGACACAGGCACACTTAACCTGCATGCAGGCAATATACTAATACATTTAAAAATTAAAAAAGAAAAATAGTGAGGCATAGTGGTACATGCCTTTAATCCCAGTACTTGGGAGGCAGAAGCTGGCAGATCTCTGTGAGTTCAAAGCCAGCCTGGTCACAGAGTGAGCTCCAGGCCAGCTGGGACTAAAGGGAGACCCTGTCTCAAAAACACAAAAATAAATAAATAAATAAATAAATAAATAAATAAATAAATAAATAAAATCACATCATTTTGACATAAAATAGTAGAAACAATGTAAATTCTAGGTTGGAGAATTTTAATAGCCGGATATGCTATTGATTACTTTTTACTAGACATTGTGCCGGCTTTTTTTTTTTTTGTGGGGGGGTGTCTTTTCGAGACAGGGTCTCCCTGTAGCTCTAGCTGGCCTGGAACTTGCTCTGTAGACCAGGCTGGCCTTGAGCTCAGAAAGATCCACCTGCTTCTGCCTCTCGAGTCCTTTTTTTTGTCTGTTTGAGACAGGGTCTCCCTTCAGTCCTAGCTGTCCTGTACCTTGCTCTATAGACTAGGCTGGCATGTTGAACTCAGAGAGATCCTCCTGCCTCTACCTCCCGAGTGCTGGGATTAAAGGTGTATACCACCATGCCTGGCCTAAGATGGTTCTTAGCCACCACCATGTGAGTGGGTGCTGGTGGGTCCTCTGCAAGAGCAGTCGGTGCTCTTAACTGCTGAGCCGTCTCTCCAGCCGCAGATAAATAACTTGCTTTCTACCATTCACATTTTCTCAAATTTAGAATACCTGTGTTAAAGAAATAACCTTCTTAATTTTCCTTTATTATTTTTAGAACATCTAGGATCAACTGTTAGTTGTTCCGTGACTTGAAACTGTTTGTTCAAGTACTTAGTGCCATCCATGCTGATTATTAGTGTTTAGTTCTCTGGGTCACATAGTGTCCTTGCTCAGCTTCCATTGTGAGTAAAACTTATTGGCGAATAAAGTTTCATCATTGTTAAGAAAGAGGATATTTTGGGAGTTTGGAAAGATTGTATTTTTCTCAGGGGCTACAGGGAGACCCTGTCTCAAGACAACAAAACAAACAAACATTACAGACATTCTGAATATTCACAATAAAAAAGTTGAGTGTTGAGAGTTACAGCTATACCTCAATTAGTGATTGGCATGTTTTCTGAAAATGTATTGGAGGCAGTTTGTTCATTAGTTAGGGAAATCATGGAGTGTACTTAAACAGACCTAGGTAGTATAGTTTATTTGCTACACACTTAGATCTAAATGGTATGTGAGGTTTAGTCTATTGCCCTGGCCTCCAAACCTGTACAGAACACCAGTGTGCTGAATACTATAGGCAGTTGTGGCAGTGTGTTAATTACATGATTGTTTATTGAAACATAGAAAAGGTACAATTGTATAGGGTACTTACTCGAAATCATATTTCATTTTAAAAGATTTAATGGTGATTGATTGGTTCCATTTCCCATTCCTGTCATTCCTCTCACCAGTCCCTATAGTTCCATGAATTTCAAATCCTGTCCTCTAGGAGGTCAAATGTGACAATATGGTTAATGTAGTGTGTCAGTCCAAATTAGTTTTGGTAATTGTATTAGTCACTTTTCTGTTGCTGTGGTAAAATCGCCATGACCAAGGGAACTTAACAAAAGGAAGAATTTATTTGATCTTAAGATTGACGGTTCCAGGGAATTAGAGTCCATTGTGGCAGGAGGCTTGGTGACCGGGGCTGGGGCTGGAGCGGAAAGCCGAGGTTCACATCTCACAGTGAGTACAGGAAATCAAGAGAGTCTGGAGACTGCAAGGCTTGTTAAACTCACTAAACCCTCCCCCAGTGACGTACTTCCTCCAGCATAGCCATACCTTCTAAGATCTCCCTAAACAGGGCCACCAACTGGGGACAAAATGTCTAAATACTTAAAACCTATGGGGGACATTCTCATTCAAACCACCACAGTAATAAAAAAAAAAAAATCTTATGTTTTTTAGCTAATGGGAAAGACAACAAGAAATTTAAAGGAGATAGACCTCCCTGTTCGCCTTCCCGTGTTCTTCATCTTCGCAAAATTCCAGGTGATGTCACCGAAGCAGAGGTCATATCATTAGGTCTACCATTTGGCAAAGTAACTAATCTTTTGATGTTGAAAGGAAAAAGCCAGGTAGGTAATATTAAAAGATTGACATTGAGTATCTCCTGAGTATTAGTATTTCAGATAATTTTATATTCTTGAACTTAAAAATTAGCTAGTTTATTCGAGACAGGGTCTCTCTCTATGTTGCTCAGGCTGGTCTTATACTCAAGAACCTTGGTTTTTTAGCCTCTTAAGTAGCGGGGGCCCCAAAGGTATATCCCATCAGCTTTTCTTACTATGTGAATTTTATTACATGACATAAATTAGTTTTAAGCAGATGTTTTCTTGTAGGACAGTAAACAACAAACAAAAATGATCACACTAAATAGGAGTCTCTCCACTTCTGTTTACCTCTTGATTTTGTGTTTGTTTTCTTAACATACTTTTAAAAATTTTTAATCCTGGGCTGGAGAGATAGCCTAGCGGTTAAGAGCACCAGCTGATCTTGCAGAGGACCCAGGTTCAATCCCCAGCACCCACATGGCAGCTAAGAACCATCTGTAACTTCCAATTCCAGGAGAACGCCAGTTCCAGGGGAATCCGAGACCCTCTTCTGACCTCCGTGGCATTGCACGACACGGGTGCACAAACCTACATGCAGACAGTACACTCATACACATACAAAAATAAATAAAAATTAAAAAAAAATTTAATCCTAGCACTTGGGAGGCAGAGACAGGCGGATCTTTGTGAGTTCAAGGCCAGCCTGGTCTACAAGGTGAGTTCTAGGACAGCTGGGGCTACAGGAAGACCTTGTCTCGAAAAGACCAAAAAAAAAAAAAATTATTATATATTTTTTGAGATAGGGTCTCCCCTTAGTCCCAGCTGGCCTGGAACTTGCTCTGTAGGCCAGGCTGACCTTGAACTCACAGAGATGAGCCACCATGCCCAGGACTAAAGATGGTTCTTAGCTGCCATGTGGGTGCTGGGAATCATGCCCAGGTCCTCTGGAAGAGCAGTCAGTGCTCTTAACTGTTGAGCCTTCTGTCCAGCCCCAACATACATTTTAAAATTTTATTTACTTTATGCTTTCTTCTACAGGATGGTTTGTGAAACGTCCTAAAGTTACTCTGATAGAGAAGTTACAAATTATGCCTCATTTATCCAATTACTTTATGCTTTCTTCTACAGGATGGTTTGTGAAATGTCCTACAGTTACTCTGATAGAGAAGTTACAAATTATGCCTCATTTATCCAATTAAAGAAAATTAAGTTTTCCAAAGTTTACAGTTATTATAAGTTAAAAAGATCTAATTGGCCCGGGCGTGGTGGTGCACGCCTTTAATCCTAGCACTTGGGAGGCAGAGGCAGGCAGATTTTTGTGAGTTCAAGGCCAGCCTGGTCTACAATGTGAGTTCCAGGACAGCTGGGGCTACAGGGAGACCCTGTCTCGAAAAAGACCAAAAAAAAAAAACCAAAGATCTAATTGGCTTTTACATAGGATTCTAGAATTGGACATTACCTAATTCTGTAAAGTATAATTGAATGTTTTTCTGGACATTACAGAACAGTTAGTGTTTTATAAGTGGAAACAAGAAAACAAATGATAAAACAACCTGGAAAGATGGCCCAGCAGTTAAGTGCCCTGGTTGCTGTTGTTATAGTACTCAGATTTGGTCCCCAGCAATTCCAGGAGATTTGACACCTGGGCTCCTCTGGCAGTAAGCATGCATGTGGTACATACATGCAGGTAAACTAAAAAGGAAAAGAAAATTCTTTAAAAATGTTTTAATGGTTCAGCAATTGTGTCTTAAAAAATGTTTTAGGGGCTGGAGAGGTAGCCTAGTAAACTAAAAAGAAAAAAAGTTCTTTAAAAATGTTTTAATGGTTCAGCAATAGTGTCTTAAAAAACGTTTTAGGGGATTGAGAGATATCCTAGCGGTTAAGAGCACCAACTGCTCTTGCAGAGGACCTGGGTTTGATTCCCAGCACACCCACATGGCGGCTAAGAACCGCCTGTAACTCCAATTCCAGGAGAACTCCAGTTCCAGGGGAATCTGACACCCTCTTCTGACCTCCGAGGCATTGCACGACATGGGTGCACAAACTTACATGCAGACAGTACACTCATACACATAAAAAATAAATTTAAAAAGTTTTAATGGGTTGATTTATAGAAGCCACTTCTCCTATAAGAACTACTTCCTTATTCTGCATATTTAAGGGTCTTCCCCTCTCCCCCATTTTTGGATTGCTATTGTAAATCTGCTTAGTTATGCTTGTTAGAGGCTAGTCTAAAACAGTGTCTCCTTCTTCCCTCATAAAACTGTTGAATAGTATATATTGTAGTTGTAGAATTAACATGCAGTTTCTTTAGTAGTTTGAAAGACAGTAAGAAAAGCTTCATTGTGTGAGTGAGTTTTACATTCAATTTATTTTTACTTGATACATGTAAATGTAAAATTTGTACATATGAAAAATTGATGTTTTAATACAAGAGTACATCACGCAATGTTTGAATCAGATTAAAAACATCTCTTCAAACTTTCCTCCTTTCCCTTTTCCTTCTTTCTCTCCCACTTTTTTTTTTTTTTTTTTTTGGCAGTGCTGGGGATTGACCCTAGGGCCTTGCTTGTGCTAGGTAAGTGCTATACCTCTGAGCTACATCCCCAACATATGATGAAAACATTTAAAATTCTTTTTTTCTAGCTCTTAGACATATTTAGCATGTTATTATTATCCTCAATTACTCTACTGAAAAACAGAATCTGAGAACTTTTTCCTCCTATCTAACTTAATCCATTGATCAAGTTTCCCTAAGCCGTTTCTCTCTCTAATTTCCTCAACCCCTTGTAACTATCATCCTTTATTAGCTTGTAGGAGATCATTTATTTTAGATTCTATGTATTAGTGACATGATGTAATTAATAACTTCCTATTCTTGGCCTATTTCACTTAATGAGTTCCAGTTCCATCCATATTGTTCAAAATGAAATTTTTTCCAGTGCCTGAATGATATTTCATTGTGTACAGTTACTACATTTTCTTTATCCATTTACTGGTTGATAGACAAATAGCTTGTGTCTTTTTCTTGGCTATTGCAAATAGTGCAATAAATATGGGAGTTCAGATGTCTCTGTGACATACTGATTTCATTGCCTTTGTCTATATACTCAGTAATGGGTTGGTAGAGTATATGATAGCTCTGTCTTTATAAAAATAGGCATAAAGCCCGGTGTGGTTGTGTATGCCTTTAATCCCAGCACTTGGGAGGCAGAGGCAGGTGGAGTCCATGCCAGCTGGGGCTACAGGGAGACCTTGTCTCAAAAAATGAATAAATTTTAAAGATAATTAAGTACAAATAGGCATATATAATGAGTTCCATAGTGGCTATGTTAATTTATGTTCCAACCAGCAGTGTGTATGGTTCTCTGTTTTTCCATGTTCTTGCCAGTACTTGTTGTCTTTGGTATTTATTTATTTATTTGTTTATTTTTTCCTTGTTTTCTTTCTGAGACAGGGTCTCCCTGTACCCTCGGGTATCCTGGGACTCACTATGTAGACCTGGCAGGCTTCGAACTCACAGAGATCCGCCTGCTTCTGCCTTCCAAGTGCTGGAATTAAAGGCGTGCACTACCACGCTAGGCGTCTTTGGTCTTTTTTATCATTGCTGTTCTTACTGAAGTGAGACAAAATAGTTACTGTAGTTTTGATTTTCATTTCCCTAATAAGTCCTGTTGAGCATTTTCTCATATAGCTGGTATTTGTATATCTTTTTCATTTTTTGAAAAACATTTAAATCTATGTCCCCATTCTCTGAGATAGGGTCTCTTGTGTAGCACAGTCTGGCCTTTCAGTTTGAGAGACAATTGCCTCTGCCTCCTGCCTGCTGAGATTACAGGTGTGTACTAGACAGGCCCGGCTCTTTTGGCTAATTTTTAATTGTGTGTATTGTTTTGGTGTTGAATTGCTTACCAAATATGGAGTCTGCACGTATTTTCTCCCATTCTAAGGGTCTTTTTTTTTTTTTTTAGTTTTGCTCTGGATTATTTGCTTTGCAGAATCTTTTTAGCCTGACAAAATTCTATTCATGTATTTTTATTTCCTCTACCTCCCACCTGTCTCTGCGATCTCTGATCTCATCTCTCATCTCATCTCATCTCATCTCATCTCATCTCATCTCATCTCATCTCTCTCATCTCATCTCATCTCATCCTATCTCATCTCATCTCATCTCAAAAAACTCCCTTTCAATATTCCCCAAACTGAATTTTGTTAACAGAACTAAGGAAAATTAACTCCCTGGTGACTGAAAAAAATAGAGTAACTATCATGCTGATTTGGATAATTTTGTGCCTCTGTCCTAACTCAGACCCCATTAGAATAAATTCTTTAACTCCTCAAACATTTTTGGTTGTTTTTGAAGGTCTTTGACACCCAGCATTGAAAAGAAGAGGATACTAAATGTAGGCCTTAGAAATTTTGTACCATCTTATGGTGTGCCACCATATTTCTTCTACTTTAAAAAAAAAAATCTGTTTTAGGTATTTATGTATATGAGTGTATTGTCTGTATGTGTATAAGCGCACCTTTGTCATACAGTGCCCTTGGAAGTTGGAAGAGGTCATCGGATTCTCTGAAAGTGGAATTATGGAAGTTTGCTAGCCACCATTTGGGTACTGGTAATTGAACTTGGGTCTTCTGCAAGAGCAGCCAGTGCTGCCAGCCACGAGCCATCGTCTTCAGCCCTCTACTTTTTTATAATATTATGTAAAAATTTTTTTGGGCTGGAGAGGATGGCCTGAGGGTTAAGACGGGACCGCTCTTACAGAGGACACGGCTCCCTTCGATCCCCAGCACCATCAGCGGGCTGAGGAACCGTCTCAAACTCCAATTCCAGGAAGAATACTCCGAGTCCAGGGGAATCCCTGGACACCCTCTTCTGAACCTCCGCGGCAATTGCAGACACGGGGTGCACAAAGTTTCATGCAGACAGTACATTCATACAATACAGAAATAAAAAAAAAAAAAAAAAAAATTTAAAAAAAAAAATAAATAGTTTGATTTATAAATAGTATGGAGCTGAAAGAAATTGAATAGCGCCTGATTCAGTTCATTTTCTTTAACTTAGATGATGTTACTAAAGTCTAAAGAAGTTCAATAGCATGCTTAGCATTTAGCCTATGTGCTTGGACATTTCTTAGAGATACTGCCGGCTGTCACTTATTACAGTTCTTACTGCTGAGAATTGTATGGCCAGCATGGTCAGATCTGAAGGCTGATTGTACAGACAGTATACATGCAAGGTCACAACTTTTTTGTGTCTGCTTACTGTTGATTCTGTTTAGTTAACTGTTGTGTGAATTGCTTTCATTTTGATCATATATTTCACCAAGAAAGTCTGTTCTCACTGGACTGCTTGTGAAGGTGGAATGGAGGAGACAGGTGGGATTACTTTCTGCAACAACGCTTATGTTGTGAAAGTGGAACTCTTTTTACTAGGTACTTTGGAAAAGCATAAGTAATTCTTTGTCTAGGTTCCATGTGGAATGGTTTTTTACATATGAAGTTGTACATTCTAAATATTCTCATGGAAAAGTCCTGTGACAAGTCATGTGTTCCAAAGACATTGTTTAGCTTTTTAAAAATGTGACTGTTGGGGCTGGAGAGATGGCTCAGCGGTTAAGAGCACCAACTGCTCTTGTAGAGGATCCAGGTTCAATACCCTTAGGTATTCTTAGGCAGTTAAGAACCGTCTTTTAACTCCAGTTCTAGGGGAATCCGATGCCCTTTTCTGACCTCCGCAGCATTGCACGACACAGGTGCACCAACCTACATGCAGACAGTACACTCATACATATAAAAAATAAATAAATAGTGACTGTTAGAAATTAAATTGGTTGTTAGCACTTAGCAAGAAGTTAGCAGAAATAGGCCTTTCATACAGTGAACATTATTAGAATGTTTGTCAATTCTTTGTTAAATGGTGATTAAAAATTAACAACAGAAACCACAAAAATACTGAGGAGACTAAACAGTACTTTTTAAAAAAAAATTATTTATTAGGGCTGGAGAGATGGCCTAGCGGTTAAGAGCACCCTTGCAGAGGACCAGGTTTCGATCCCCAGCACCCACATGGCGGCTGAGAACCGTCTGTAACTCCAATTCCAGGAGAACTCCAGCACGGGTGCACAAATCTACAAGCAGACAGTACATTCATATAAATAAATAAATCGTTTAAAAATTATTATTATTTGGTCTTTTCCAGACAGGGTCTCCCTGTAGCCCCAGCTGTCCTGGAACTCACTCTGTAGACCAGGCTGGCCTTGAACTCACAAAGATCCGCCTGCCTCTGCCTCCCAAGTGCTAGGATTAAAGGCGTCTGCCACCAAACCAGGCATTTTTTTTGTCAATATTTTATTGCTTTTGTTTTATATTTTATTATTTACTTTTTATTATTATTAATTGTTTATATTTTGATTTTGTGGTTATGAATGTACTGTCTGCATGCAGGTCTGTGCACCCGTGTCGTGCAATGCCGCGGAGGTCAGAAGAGGGTCTCGGATTCCCCTGGAACTGGAGTTCTCCTGGAATTGGAGTTACAGACGGTTCTTAGCCGCCATGTGGGTGCTGGGGATCGAACCCGGGTCCTCTGCAAGAGCGTCGGTGCTCTTAACCGCTAGGCTATTTCTCCAGCCCTATTTTTATTTTTGTATGTGTATGAATGTACTTGTCTGCATGTAGCTTTGTGCACCCATGTCGTGCAATGCTGTGGAGGTCAGAAGAGGATCTTGGATTCCCCTGGAACTGGAGTTCTCCTGGAATTGGAATTATAGACGATTCTTAGCCGCCATGTGGGTGCTGGGGATCGAACCTGGGTCCTCTGCAAGAGCAGTTGGTGCTCTTAACCGCTAGACTATCTCTATTATTTTTTTTGTGTCTGAGTGCACTGTCTGCATGTAGGTCGGTGTACCCGTGTCATGCAATGCCGCAGAGGCCAGAAGAGGGCGCCAGATTCCCCTGGAACTGGAGCTAAAGATGGTCCTTAGCCACTATGTGGGTGCTGGGAATCTAACCCGGGTCCTCTGCAAGAGCAGTCGGTGCTCTTAACTGCTGAGCCATCTCTCCAGCCCCCTACAGTACATTTTTGAATAAATAATAGGTTAATCCCAGAAATTAGAGACGAAATTTAAAAATCCCTGATGACAGATGATGAGAAAACACCATATCAGAAACATAGGGATGTGGCTAAACTTAGGGAGCCAGGCCTTCCCAAGATGTTGCTTCTAGGGGAGGTAGTCCTGAAAGTTTATAAAAATAAGTGGTCACATTAAAAAATTTGAGGGGCGGGTAGAGAGATGGCTTATCAGTCAAAAATATACTGACTGGACTTCTACAGTACCTGGGTTTAGTGGCTGACAGCTGTAAATCCAGTTCCACGGATGCAGCACCCTTTTCTGGCATCCACAGACATTACACACATGTGGTTCACTTATATGCAACCAAAATACTCAGACACATAAAATATAAATGAATCAAAAAATTCAGAGATATCAAATAAATAATGTAAGGACACACCTCCAGGCTCTTAGAAAAACAAGCAGTCAATCCTAATCCCAATAGATGGTAAGAAATAATAAAAGAAGAAATAAACAACATAGAAACTGAAAGCACAGTGCTTAAAATTAGCCCAAAGAGTTGGTTCTTTGAAAAAGTAAGTAAAGGATTTTGACAAATCCTTTGCAAGTCTGACAGAAAAAGAGAAGACACAAACAAAATTAGATACCAAAAGGGTGCCATTCGAACACATTCAAACAAACTCCAATTAAATATAGGACCTTAGAGATTAACTTTGTAAACCTGTATTCTACAAGGCTGGAAAACCAGGAGATATAAATAACTTAAAACAGCTGAGTATGGAAGTATTATACACCTTTAATCCCAGCACTAGGATGCAGAGGCAGGCGGATCTCTGTGATTCAAGGCCGGCTGGGGCCCTGTCTCCAAAGAGACAAAATGTAAACAGTGGGATAAACTGCAATCAAAAGTCTCACTTCCAAAGAAAGGTCTAGGACTAGTGTATGGCTTTACTACCGAATTCTATCAAAGTTTTCATTCTATCTTATTCCAGTGGTTTTTAACTTGTTCCACAAAATGGAAAGCGAGGGAACACTATGAAATTCATTATATGAAGCCAATATTACTGTAATACCAAAACCAGGTAAAGAAACAGCAGTAAAAGAAAACCACAGACCAGTTTCTTTAATGAACATAAATGCAAAAATTCTTAACAAAATATCTGTAAACTGAATTCAGGAACATGCCTAGAAGATCATACATTATGACCAAGCGAGCTTCTTCCAGGGAAGGCAAGGTTGGTTGGTTCAACATGTGTAAATCAGTAAGTGTAATACATCATGAAAACACAGTAAAGGACAGAAACCACATAATCATATTGATTGATGCTGGAAAGATATTTGACAAAGTTCAACATGCCTTCTACTGTTAAAAATTATTATTATTATTATTATTATTATTATTACTGGTCTTTTTTGAGATAGAGTCTCCCTGTAGCTGCCCCGGAACTCGCTGTGTAGACCAGGCTGGCTTTGAACTCACAGTGAGGGATCAGCCTACCTCTGCTTCCCGAGTGCTGGTACTAAGGCATGCACCATCATGCCCACCTTAAATATTTTCATTTTCTGTGCATGAGTGTTTTGCCTGTATGTACATAAGTGCACCCATGTGTGCAGTGCCCCCAAAAGCCAGAACTGGCTGTCAAATCCCCTAGAACTCAGGTTACAGATGGTTGTTAGTTACCATGTGGGGTGCTGGGAACTGAACCTGAGTCCTGCAAGAGCAGCCAGTGACTGCTCTTAACTGATGAGCTATTTCTCATGCCCCTTACCATGCCTTCTTAACAAAAGTCTTAGAGAAATTAGGAATAGATGGAGTATACCTCAGATAACAAAGGCTGTATACAACTAACCTAGAGCCAGAAATTTATTAAACGCAGACACACTGAGAGCACTTCTAAAATGAAGAATAGGACAAGGATGCCTGCTCTCCCTTCCTTTATTTAATAATGCTCAAGGGGCTGGAGAGATGGCTCAGCAGTTAAGAGTACCAACTGCTCTTCAGAGGATCTGGGTTCGATTCCCAGCACCCACATCATGGCGGCTAAGAACCATCTTTGGTTTTTTTTTTTAATTAATTTATTTATTTAATGTGTATGAGTGTACTGTCTGCATGTAGGTTGGTGCACCCGTGTCATGCAGTGCCGCGGAGGTCAGAAGAGGGCGTCGGATTTCCCTGGAACTGGAGTTAAAGACAGTTTTTAGCCACCATGTGGGTGCTGGGAATCGAACCCAGGTCCTCTGCAAGGGCAGTCTGCGCTCTTAACCACTGAGCCATCTCTCCAGCCCCAGAGCCATCTTTGACCCCAGTTTCAGGGGAATCCGACGCCCTCTTCTGACCTCCGCGGCATTGCATGACATGGGTGCACAGACCTACATGCAGAGTACACTCCTACACATAAAAAATAATAAATAAATAAGTAAATTTTTAAAAGTTTATTTAAAAAATAGTGCTCAAAGTTTTAGCTACAGCATTCTGATAAGAGGAAGACATAAAAGGAATAAAATAGGAAAGAGATGTAACTATCCTTATTCCCAGATAACATGATCCTATACTTAAAAGACACTATAGAATCTACTAGTAAACTCCTACATCTTAGTGCGGTTGTAGGATGCAAAAGCAGTATTTTAAAAAGTTATTTTTTTATTTTATGTGTATGAGTATTTTGCCTGTATGTATGTATGTACGTACAACTGCCCACAGAGGACAGAAGAGGGTGTCAGATCCTCTGGAACTTGAGTTATGGAAAGTTGTGAGCGCTGGGAACCAGATCTTCTGGAATAACAACCAGTGCTCCTAACTCACTGAATCATCTCTCCATCCCCACAAGTAGCCTTCTTATGTACAAACAATATGGTCTCAGAAAGAAACTATGACAAATGTTCTGTTCAAAGTAGTACCAGACCAAAAACAAAAACCCTGCTGGGCGTGGTGGCACATGCCTTTAATCCCAGCATTTGAGAGGCAGAGGCAGGCGGATTTCTGTGAGTTCCTCTGTAGGCCAACCTGGCCTTTAGAGCAAGTTCCAGGACAGCCAGAGCTACAAAGAGACCCTGTCTCAAAAAGACCAAAAAAAAAAAAAAAAGTACCAAAAGCCTGGCATCGTGATGGTATACATCTTCAATCCCAGCACTCTGGAGGTAGAAGCAGACGGATATTTGTGAATTTGAGGCCACTCTGGCCTATTTAGTAAGTTCCATACCAGATAGGGCTACATAGTAAGACCCTGTCTCAAAAAGGCCAAAAAAAAAAAAAAGGTAAAAAATAAAATACACCCAAAGAAATTAAGTACTTTGGAACACACCCCAGCCTAATCGAAAAAAAAAACCTCTCTACATTTTGAAAAGTTTTCAAGACACAACGAAAAAACCACCAGGGCCAGGTGGGGGGGGGGGGGGGGGGGGGGGGGTGGTGGTGCACCGCCTTTATTTATTATATTATATTTTTTGCATTTATTCTGTTATGTGTGATCAATGTACCGTCTGCATGCAAGTCTGTTGCACCCGTGTCCGTGCAATGCTGTGGCGGTCAGAAAGATCGGTGTCAGATTCCCCTCGGAACTGAGTTCTCCTGTAAATGGAGTTTCAGATGGTTCTCGGCCGCCATGGTGGGTGCTGGGGATTGAACCGGGTCCTCTGTAAGAGCGGTTGGGTGCTCTTAACCGCTAGGGCCATCTCTCCACCCCACACACCCTTAATCCCAGACTTGGGAGGCAGAGGCAGGCGGAATCTTTCTGAGTTCAAGCCAGCCTGGTGTACAGATGAGTTCCAGGACAGCTGGGGCGACCGGGAAACTGTCTCGAAAATACAAAAAAAAAAAAAAAAAAAAAAAAAAAAAAAAGACACCAAAGACTTTCCATGCTCCTCAGTCGGCCAAATCAATGTTGTAAAAATGGGTATACCATCAAAATTAATCTACATGTTTAAATGTAATATCTATCAAAGTGTCAGTGTCATTTTATAGAACTAGAATAAACAATCTAAGAATTAATATGGAACCATAAAAGACCACAAATAGCCAAAGTAATCCTACAGAGTAAGAACACAGCTGAAGGTATCACAATATCCAACCTCAAATTACACCACAGGGCTAAAGAGCTTATGGTACTAGCCTAAGGACAAGTAGACAAGTGGAACAGAATTCTGTAAATAAACTGGCAGAGCCTTGCCCACTTAATTTTTGATAAAGGAGGCAAAAACACACACTGGAAAAAAAGCTTATCCAATAAATGATGTTGACAAAACTGGATTTCCACCTGCAGAAGAATGAAATTAGATTCACCACTTTCATCTTTGTACAAAAATCAATTTTGAAATGTATCAAAGATCTTAATTTACAACTGAAACTCCTAGATGAAAATAAAGGGAATACTCTTCAGGGTGTCAGAGTAGGCAAGAACTTTCATGAATCAAACATCAATAGAGCAGGAATTAGCCCCAAGTGTCAACAGATAGATGGGACTATATAAAATTTAAAAATTTGGCAAACTGTTATCAGCAGAGCATACAAAGACCACAGAATGGGAGAAAATCTTTACCGGCTATGTATCAAATAAGGGACTAACCCAAAATATATTAAAAAACTGAAAATTAAATAGTAAAGAAATAAAATTACCAATCAAATTCGACAGTTTTCAGAAAGAAATATAAATGGCCAACAGCTATTTAAAACATATTCTAATTATCAGGGAAATGCAAGTTAAAATTACTTTGAGGGCTGGAGAGATAGCCCAGCAGTTAAGAGAGCACTGACTGCTGTTGCAGAGGACCCGGGGCTCCATCCCCATCACCCACATGGCAGCTGAGAACTGTCTTTAACTCCAGTTCCAGGGGAATCCAACCCCCTCTTCTGAGTTCCGTGACATTGCACGACACTGGTGCACAAACCTACATGCAGACAGTACATTCATACACATAAAAAAATAAAATTTTAAAAAATTACTTCGAGAGTCTACTTTACCCCAATTAGAATACCTATTGTCCAGAATGTTGGAGAGGAGTGCAAATTAATTAGTACAGACATTATGGAAAAGTTATTTGGAGGTTCCTAAACAATTAAAAATATTCCCATATGATCCAACTATTTCACTCCTGTACTTATACCAGACAACATAAAAATTCATAGCAAGAGGGCTGGAGAGATGGCTCAGCGGTTAAGAGCGCCAACTGCTCTTGCAGAGGACCCAGATTCGATTCCCAGCACTCACATGGCTTCTAAGAACCCTCTTTAAGCCAGGCGTGGTGGTGCACGCCTTTAATCCCAGCACTCGGGAGGCAGAGGCAGGCAGATCTCTGAGTTGAAGGCCATCCTGGTCTACAGAGTGAGTTCCAGGCCAGCTGGGGCTATAGGGAGACCCCGTCTCAAAGACACCCCCCCCCAAAAAAAAATTATAGCAAAATGAATGGACCTAAAATGTATAATACGATGGTGTGGTCACCCAGGTTCAGAAAGCAAAAATCCGAATGTTTTGTCATATTATGATTCTAGCCTATAATATGTAGATGTTCAGAGGTACACACGTGTGGGTATACAATAATAGAGTTTATGGAGCTGGAGAGATTGCTCAGCGGTTAAGAGTGTTGACTGCTCTTGCAGAGGACCCAGGTTCGATTCCCAGCAACCACATGGCAGCCAAGAACAGTCTTTAACTCCAGTTTCAGGGGAATCCGATGCCCTCTTCTGACCTCCATGGCATTGCACGACACAGGTGCCCCAACCTGCATGCAGACAGCACATTCACATACACTTAAAAAAAAAAGCTGGGCGTGGGTGGCGCACGCCTTTAATCCTAGCACTTGGGAAGCAGAGGCAGGCGGATCTTTGTGAGTTCAAGACCAGCCTGGTCTACAGAGTGAATTCCAGGACAGCTGGGGCTACAGGGAGACCCTGTCTCGAAAACCCCCCCCAAAAAAAAAAAAAAAAAGAGAAGAAAAGGCAGGGCATGGTGGCGCACGCCTTTAATCCTAGACTTGGGAGGCAGAGGCAGAGGCAGGCGGATCTTTGTGAGTTCAAGGCCAGCCTGGTCTACAGAGCGAGTTCCAGGCCAGCTGGGGCTACAGGGAGACCCTATCTCGAAAAGACCAAAAAAAAAAAAGTTCAGCTGGGTGTTATGGCACATGCCTCTAATACCAGCACTCAGGAGCCAGAGGCATTTGAGCTCTGTGAAATCAAGGCCAGCCGGATCCACACAGTGAGTTCAAGGCTAGCTGGGTCTACAGGAAGACCCTGTCTAGGGGGTGGGTGGGGGAGAATTGAGAACAAAAAAGGGTAATTTCAAAAGAAAAGTTGCATAGTTTTTGTCTTTTTTAAATGGTAGATATGTAAATTCAACTTTCTGCATCTTGAAGTATCAGGAACCATTTCTACATTGTATAATCTTTAATAAATGCTGCCCACTCAGGCAGTGATTGTCAGAGTTAGGCATCTTTTTTTATTCCTTTACTATTAGTGCAATGGGAATTGGATTTGACTGTATACCGGTTTGTTGGATATGCTGTGTATTAGCTACTTTTTTGCTATAAGATACCATGACCAAGGCAACTTTTAGAAGGAAGAGTGTATTTGAACTTAGGGTTACTGTGGTAAGGGTCCATAATGGTAGGGTTACTGGGGTAAGGGTCCATGTGGTAGGGTTATTGGAGTAAAGGTCCATGTGGTAAGGTTACTGGAGCATGGGTCTATGTGGTAGGGTTACTGGGGTAAGGGTCCATGTGGTAGGGTTACTGGGGTAAGGGTCCATGTGGTAGGGATACTGGGGTAAGGGTCCGTGTGGTAGGGTTATTGGAGTAAGTGTCCATGTGGTAGGGTTACTGGGGTAAGGGTCCATGTGGTAGGGTCACTGGGGTAAGGATCCATGTGGTAAGGTTACTGGGGGTAAGGGTCCATGTGGTAGGGTTACTGGAGTAAGGGTCCATGTGGTAGGATTACTGGGGTAAGGGTCCGTGTGATAGGGTCACTGGGGTAGGGGTCTATGTGGTAGGGTCACTGGGGTAAGGGTCCATGTGGTAGGGTCACTGGGGTATGGGTCCATGTGGTAGGGTTACAGGGGTAAGGGTCCATGTGGCAGGGTTACCAGGTTAAGGGTCTGTGTGGTAGGGTCACTGGGGTAAGGGTCTGTGTGGTAGGGTCACTGGGGTATGGGTCCATACTGGTAGGGTTACTTGGGTAAGGGTCTGTGTGGTAGCGTCACTGAGGTAAGTGTCCGTGTGGTAGGGTTTCTGGGATAAGGGTCTGTGTGGTAGGGAGGAATGGCCAGAAGGAGGTGGCCAGAGCAGAAAGGAGAGCGATCACATCTTCAAGCAGGCACAGGGAGTATGATCTCTAAATGTACCACCAGTGATGTGCTCGTTTCTTCCAGCTAGGTCACACCTCCTAAAACGTCCCAAAACAGGGCCATCAACTAGGGACAAAATGTCCAAATATGGGGCTGGACAGATGGCTCAGCAGTTAAAAGCACTGACTGCTCTTACAGAGGACCAGGGTTCAATTCCTAGCACCCACATGGCACCTAAGAACCTTTTTTAGTGCCAGGTGTGGTGGTGTGCATGCCTTTAATCCCAGCACAGGGATTAAAGGCAGAGGCAGGCAGATTTCTGTGAGTTCAAGGCCTACCTGGTCTACATAGTGAGTTCTAGGCTAGCTGGTACTACAGGGAGACTCTGTCTCAAAAAGACAACAAAAATAAGATAAAATAAATTTTAAAAAAGTTTGAACTAAAAAAAAATCAAATAGCTAGAGGCTGTTGCTATAGACAATTTTCTTGTCTGGGTCATTTTTATCCTCTTAGAAAAATTACCCTGTGAACATTTATGCCTTTGAGATCTATAAATGAAACAAAGTCTGTTTTGTCCTTGTAATATGGTGGAATTTTGTTTATTGTGTCATGATTCACTGATATGTGATACTTAATCTGCCATCATGGACATTTGAACAACTTCAGTAGGTTAGATGAAGAATTTAAGTAATTTACTTGTTATTTTTGGTTGATAATAGCTGTGCATAATATTTAACATTTGTTCAGTTAAGATCCCTTTACTGAACTTCATGTGGGAACAGCTGACAGTTAAGGTAACAATATAATTAAATTTATAGATATTTGCCATTTCTTGTGTTTAATAAATATTATTAATGTGTACATAATTTATAGGTGAATTTTAAATGGTTTATTCTTTTTTTTTTTTTGAGACAGGGTCTCCTTTTAGTCCCAGCTGGCTGGAGCTCACTCTGTAGACCAGGCTGGCCTTGAACTCACAGAGATCCACCTGCCTCCCGAGTGCTGGGATTAAAGGCGTGCACCACTATGCCCAGCTAAATGGTTTATTCTTAATCAAAGTGATACCATATGCCCAAGTAAGTGCTATTTTGTAGTGAGATGATTGTCTAAGGAAATATTTGTGTTGATTAGGTTACTTTTGCATATAAGATAATTCTTGTAGGTCATTCTGAGTGCTCAAAATGGTTAATATATGTTTATATTCCATCTTTACCACCTGTTGAAAAAGGAGGCAAATACTGTTTCGCTGAAAGGTCTGTTTCCATCATAGGAATTATAAGACGTTGCCCAGCTAGAAGCAGCCACATATAGAATTAGAAAATCTCTGTCTCAGCTTTCCGCTGTTCTTCCCTGATTTTGTATTAGTATAGCGATTGCAGATACCAAACGTCACTTCAGCAATTCAAGTCAGTTTTTTTTTTTTTTAAATACAGGTTTCCTCTGTAGGGGAAAGCAAGGTCTTATTAATTAATTAATTAATTAATTAATTTATGTTTTTTTGAGACGGGGTCTCTTTATAGCCCCAGCTGGCCTGGAACTCACTCTGTAGACCAGGCTGGCCTTGAACTCAAAGAGATCCACCTGCCTCTGCCTCCCGAGTGCTGGGATTAAAGGTATGTGCCACCATGCCCAGCTCAAGTCAGTTTCTACTCTATGCAGGACGTCCTTCATTTCCCTAATTTGAATAGTTGATTCTTTGCATTCTTATTTTTTAAATAGTCTGTATTTACAGGATTTGAATCTGTTTAGTTTTCTAATATCTTCAGACCTTAGGTGAAAAGACAAAACTGAACATGTGTACTACCATTCTGAATGGATGTCTTTAAAAGCTGAGGTTTAATAGCTCTTTTTCCACACAGTGCCAGACAGCTCACCTAACAAGGTGTTTGCATTGAGACTTACTGATTCATGTTTAGATAGTATTATTATTTATTTTTTTTTAGACAGGGTCTCCCTATAGCCCTAGCTGACCTGGAACTCACTTTTTTTTTTTTCCATTTTTTATTTTATTATTTTTTTTCACATAAATTTATTTTTTATTTTTTTAACAAATCTAGACCCGTGTCACCCCCCCGCCCATTTGCCCACCCCACCAGACTCATGCATTCTGCCAAATGGAACTCACTTTGTAGACCAGGCTGGCCTTGAACTCCCAGAGATCCGCCTGCCTCTGCCTCCCAAGTGCACCGCCACGCCCGGCTTAAAGACGTTTTTTTTTTTAGCTGCCATGTGGGTGTTGAGAATTGAACCCAGGTCCTCTACAAGAGCAGTTGGCACTCCTAAATGCTGAGCCATCTCTCCAGCCCTAGGTAGTGTTTCTTATATAGATGAGGAAATCAAGGGTTAGAGGCTTCATGATCAAGTTGTTGCAGGGAGATACAGACTTAAATCAGGTTTTCACTGTGTCTCACTGATGCTTTTCCCCTGCTCTCAGGTTGGATATTCATAAACTCTGATGGAAAAATATATGTTCTTTTTAACTTGATTTAAAAGGAAAGGTAGAGGGGGCTGGAGAGATGGCCTAGCGGTTGAGAGCACCGACCGCTCTTGCAGAGGACCCGGGTTCGATCCCCAGCACCCACATGGCGGCTGAGGACCGTCTAAGACTCCAATTCCAGGAGAACTCCAGCTCCAGGGGAATCCGACACCCACTTCTGACCACCGCGGCATTGCACGACACGGGTGCACAGACTTGCATGCAGACAGTACATTCGTACACATACAGAAATTAAAAAAATAAATAAATAAAAAAATAAAAGGAAAGATAGAAAACCGGGCGTGGTGGCGCACAACTTTAATCCTAGCACTTGGGAAGCAGAGGCAGGTGGATCTTTGTGAGTGAGTTCGAGGCCAGCCTGCTCTACAGAGTGAGTTCCAGGACAGCTGGAGCTACAGGGAGACAAAAAATATGGAGAGAATCACTAAAAACATAATAAAAAATAAAACCAAAAACTTTTATAAGCAGCAATAAATATTCTTTTCTCTAAATATATTTATTTACTTTCTGTGTATTGGTGTCTGTGATGCATGCATGTTGAATGTACATGTGTGCACACGTGTAGAACTCAGAGGAAGACATCAGGTGTTCTCCTCTATTGCTCTCTGTCTTATTGCCTTCAGACAGGGTCACTTACTGAACAAGAAACTTGCTGTTTTTGCCTGACTAACTGACCTCCAGCATGTTCCCAAGACTCACCTATGTCCTCCTTCCAATGCTGGGGTCACAGGCATACAGAGCCATAAAGGGATTTTTATATAGTGCTGGGGACTGGAACTCAGGTCTTCATTCTCACACAAGCATCCTTACCCACTGAGCCACCCCCCATCAATACTCAGTTTGTGGTTGTTGTTGCTGTTGTTAAGACAGGGTCTCCCTGTAGCCTCAGCTAGCCTAGAACTCACTATGTAGACCAAGCTGGCCTTGATCTCACAGAGATCCCCCTGCCTCTGACTTTTGAGTACTGGGATTAAAGGTGTGCATCATTATACGCAACAACAGTCTTAAATGGCCACCAAAAGACGAATAATTTGAAAACTCAAACCAAATTTGGAGCTGGAGAAATGCCTCAATGGTTAAGAACACTGGCTGCTCTTGCAGAGGACCTGAGTTCTACTCCCAGGACCTATATGGCAGCTAACAACCATCTGTAACTCCAGTTCCAGGCAATCCAACACTGCCTTCTGGCCTCTTCAGGCACTGCATGCACATGGCGCACTTGAATACATGTAGGCAATACATTTTTTAAAAAGAATTTCTCCTATTAATAAAACTTCCCATATACATATGAGCATAGGCTCAAGAATATTCAAAGTTGCCTCTTTATATTAGTAAAAGCCTGTCCATATTATAAAATATTCCATGGTGATTAAAAATAATGAACTACATACTAAACAATACATTAAGTATAAGTGAGCTGTTTAAAAGAGAATTTCATTTTCTTTTAAAAAATGTACATATGCAATTTATATTCAATAAAATATTTATTTATTTATTTNAAAAAAAAAAAAAAAGGATGATCTTTCACTTTATCTTCTTGTGTTTATTGCAGGCTTTTTTAGAGATGGCTTCTGAGGAAGCTGCTGTTACTATGGTAAATTATTACACTCCTGTTACTCCTCATCTTCGAAGTCAGCCTGTTTATATTCAGTATTCCAATCACAGAGAACTTAAGACTGACAATCTGCCTAATCAAGCTGTAAGTATTAGAGGCATCTTTAAGAACATGTTGTTATCGTATCTTAATATTTTCTATAGTTTGTGAGGAAAAAAAACCCCTACCACGTTTTTCTCCATTTTAGTGTACTTTCTTGGCATATTTAATGTACTTTATTGGTATATATTCTATATTTCTTAAAGACTTATGGTAACATTGAAGTTATGGTATCAGAAATGACACTCAGCCAGGTATGTTGTTATGTTTGTAATCCTAGTACTAAAGTGCTAGCTACTTAAAGAGACTGTCTCAAAAAAAAAAGACACTTGCTTTTTTCCTTATAAGTATTTTCACATTTAAAAAGATAAAAATCTATAACTTGTTTTTTGTATTTTTGAGGCAGAGTCTCCCTTTTAGTCTCTGTAACTCTTAAATTTCAAATGATACTTGCTTTTTCCTTAAAGATATTTTCACATTTAAAAAGATAAAATAATGCCAGGTGTGGTGGTATATGCCTTTAATCCTAGCACTTGGGAGACAGAGGCAGGCAATCTCTGTGATTTCAAGGTCTACATAGCAAGTTCCAGGACAGCCGGAGCTATAGGGAGACCCTGTCTCAAAAAGAACACTCCCCCCACTCAAAAAAGATAAAATTCTATAACTCTTAAAATCTCAAATGTGAGAGAAATGTAGGAAGTTATTGAATCCCATCTTTGCAGAATTTTGTATTAAAAGCTTTAAGTGAACCTTCTAGGGTCTTGTGTATGTTTGGCAAGCACTCAGGAGGCACATTTCCTTGCGGTTCTCATCCTCAGCCTTTCACCACTGTGCTATCCCCACAGCCCCAGGAGGCACATTTCTAGGTAGGAGTGATGCTCATATCAAGATGTTAAGGTGACAATTTAAGATGTTGAGAATTGGTTCAGAATTACTCTTTGAATCATTTTGACTCCTCATGTGAATGTGGAGTGTTTACTTTGTACTTTGGTACAGTTTGTGTTGAGTCTTTTGTTTCCTTCCAGGTCCTTTTTTCTTTTTTTTGAGACAGGGTTTCCCTGTAGGCTCAACTGGCCTATAACTCCCTTGTAGACAACTAGTCTAGCCTAGATCACCAGAGATCTACCTTCCTCTGCCTCCCAAGTGCTAGGAATTAAAGACATGTACCACCATGCCTAGCCTTCCAGGTTAGTGGTCAAATAGTACTTTGAAATTGCTTTAACATCAGAAAACTTTTGTCTAAAAAAAAAAAAAGTACATTTTAAGCAAGTGGGTTTTTTAATGTAAAGAGCATTTGAGCATTTCCATTCTACCCACCCTCTAGGCTAAGAACTCCACCTTTTTGGTTCTGTTTTCCATATACTTTAATACAGGAACATTTTCTGTACATAATCCTTATTCAAGGATATAATGATATGTGAGAAACTAAAGCAGTATTTGATATTTTAAGTGAAATATACTATTTATTAATCACCATTCATGTGCTTTTCATTCCTTCTCTTGGGAATCATATTCAGGGTCTTAAGCATGCTAAGCAGGCATCCTACTATTGCACTGTATTTCAGACTATTATTAGAATAGAGGGTGGGTTTTTTTTTTTTTTTTTTTTTTGCCAGAAAATTGAAATTTATTTATTAGGATCACTTGGATTTTCATTTGTTTCATTTTTTTAAATTTTCTTTTTTGGGGGAGGTTAACATATTTAATGATTTACAAATTATTGAATAATCTTTTCAGAATTCTACTTCTTTGGGCAGACATGTTTCATGCAAGTTTCCACACAGTAGTTATCACTAAATAGTCTTAATTGTAAGTTATGATCATTAGCTAAGCAGTTTATTTAGTGTTGTAGATGGTGTAAAGACCAACAAAATAAGGGATCTTATAATTGATTGTGTAATTATGTCCCTTAATGATTTATAGTAAAGAATTGGGGGGTTGGAGAGATGGCTCAGCGGTTAAGAGCACCGACTGCTCTTGCAGAGGACCCGGGTTCGATTCCCAGCACCCACATGGTGGCTGAGAACTGTCTTAAATTCCAGTTCTAGGGGAATCTGACGCCCTCTTCTGACCTCCATGGCATTGCACGACATGGGTGCACAAACTGACATGCAGACAGTACACTCATACACATTAAAAAAAAAAAATTGTTGGGAGGCAGAGACAGGCGGATATTTGTGAGTTCAAGGCCAGCCTGGTCTACAAGGTGAGTTCCAGGACAGCTGGTGCTACAGGGAGACCCTGTCTCGAAAAATCAAAAAAAAAAAAAAAAAAAAAATTGGAGAGATATTCCATATTCATATATGATCAGTTGGGTTACCATGTTTCCATGTGTGTATTGATCAGCAAAAACTAGATAGATATATAGTGTCAAGATTTTTTTCTAAGAGCAACTGGTGAGTGTGTAGAGATGGACTACTGAGTACAACACAGAGAACATAGCAGAAAAGTACAGAGTGACACTGAACACCAACGTCAGGCTGTATTTCCTTAGGGTAATAACTAAGGATATTTCTCATTTGTTACTTTATAATAGAAATCAAAGTCAATAAAAGCAAAATTCTTTTTATAAATAATTACTTTTAGCATATGTATAGTTTTGTGTGTTTGTTGCTGGTTGTATCTATGTTTTATTATATGTGTATATGACATGTGTTAGTTTAGGTTCAAGCACAAGTGGAAATCAGAGTACAACTTTCAGCTGCTGGTTCTCCCCTTGTACCTGCAGGATCCCTTTTGCCATTTCTGCACTGTGTACTCAGCCAGCTATGTGATTCCTTTGTCTCTGCCTCTCACATAGTTAGTTGTAAGAGTGCTGGAGTGACAGATATGTGCTAACACTTCTGGCTTTTATGCGTCCAGGGATCAGAACTCAGGTCATCAAGGTCAAGTTTGGACAGCAAGTGCTTTTACCTGCTAAGCCAGCCAGCCAGCCAGCCAGCCAGCCAGCCAGCCATCCATCCATCCATCCATCCATCCATCCATCCATCCATCCATCCATCCATCTAGCTAGCTATATTCATTCATTCATTCATTCATTCATTCATTCATTCATTCATTCTTTTTGAGACAAGGTCTCCCTTTAGTCCCAGCTGCCCTGGAGCTCTCTATGTAGACCAGGCTCGAGTTGAACTCGGAGATCCATCTGCCTCTGCCTCCCAAGTGCTGGGATTAAAGGCGTATGCCACCAAACCCCTCCATAATATATTTTTTTAAATTGTAAGCAATATCTATACAGATTTGTATTTTGACTTACTGAAACAAAATAAGGGCTCTTAATTTTTCTCCTAAAAAAACTTAAATCATGTTATTTTTTAAATTAAATTTATTTTGGTTGAAATACAAATATAAAGTTGCACATATTAGAAGGGTCACATGATGTTTCATTCATGTATACACTGTTTAAAGCTTAAATCTGCTGGATATGTGTATGTCTAAACATGTATAATTTCCTTCTCTTTTGGGGGGGGGCATCTTTTTGAGCCAGGGTCTCCCTGTAGCCCCAGTTACCTGGAACTCATTATGCAGGCCATGCTGGCCTTGAACTCACAGACAGCCTCTATCTCCTGAGTGTTAGGATCAAAGGCCTCTCATACCATGCCCAGCCTAAACATGTACAATTTCTTTGTGGTTAAAACTTCCACAGTTCGTTCTTTGAGGCTTTTGAAATTCATGCAACATTACATCTGTATTCATCCTATTATAAAATCCTTTTAAATGCTATGTGCATTGTGAATTCTAAGGATTAACTATGAAATGTATTCCTTAAATTTATATGGTGGTGTAACATTTCTTCTGACTTTTAAATAATGATAAAATATGGAAAATTTACTGTGTTTTTAAGTATTCATTTCAGTGATATTATGAACATTTATTTTGTTGAGCATTTATCACTAGAATTGTTTTACATTATACTGAAACTTTGTACTGCTAATTTTGTACAGTAACTTTCTGCCCCTATTTTTGTTTGTGACTTTTGGCTACTGTACCTTAAGTTAGCAAGTTGTAAAGCTTTTTTGTTTTGGTGATTTTCTTATTTCACTTCAGAGTTCTCTCAAGTGTAACATATATTAAAATATCCTTTCTTCAAGCCAAAATAAAATAAAATAAAATAAAATAAAATCATACACTGGGGCTGGAGAGATGGCTCAGTGGTTAAGAGCACTGACTGCCATTGCAAAGGACCCAGGTTCAATTCCTAGCACCCACATGATGTCTAAGAACCGTCTTTAACTCCAGTTCCAGGGGAATCTGATGCCCTCTTCTGACCTTCGTGGCATTGCACGACACAGGTGCACCAACCAACCTACATGCAGACAATATACTCGTACACATAAAAAATAATAAATAAATTAAAAAAAATCATACACCAAAGCATCATGCTCTGTGTAACTACAACTCGGTATTCATTGATCAGATTCATCTGCACATTCTTTTTATTATTATTTTTCCATTCTTTTTCATTTTGAGTAGCCCCAGCTGTCCTGGAACTCAGTTTGTAGACCAGGCTGGCGTTGAACTTGTAGAGATCTGCCTCTGCCTCCAGAAAGCTGGGATTAAAGGCGTGGGCCACCCTCATCCAGCCATCTCTTCTTATCCTAGCCTCTGATGTTCATGATTCTACTCATAGCCTCCTCCCTCCCTCCCCTCCCTCCCTCCCTCCCTTCCGCTAACACTCTATACATTACCAAATTTACAAAGTCTGAAAATAAACTATAGGTTAATTCCAAAACACATGTAGGGATTCACAGTTTAACCATAAACTTGCATGCAGGTAAAAAGAAATACTTTACATTCCTAAATTACATAGCAAGTTGATGTATGTTTTAATGTACTTTATTTTTTTTTTTATTTTTTATTAATTTTATTTATTTCTGTATGCGTGAATGTACTTGTCTGCATGCAAGTTTGTGCACCCGTGTCGTGCAATGCCGCGGAGGTCAGAAGAGAGAGTCGGATTCCCCTGGAACTGGAGTTCTCCTGGAATTGGAGCTTCAGACGGTTCTCAGCCGCCATGTGGGTGCTGGGGATCGAACCCGGGTCCTCTGCAAGAGCGGTCGGCGCTCTTAACCGCTAGGCCATCTCTCCAGCCCCCGTTTTAATGTACTTTAAAAAAAGATTTATTCTTTGTCATAAATCTTTGTAAACCAGGCTAGCCTTGAACTCACAGAGATCCACTTGCCTCTGCCTCCTGAATTCTGGGACTAAAGGTGTGTGCCCCAGTGCCTGGTCCTTTTCTTAACTTTTGATACCATTCTCAGATGTAGCACAACAGGGTTTTAACAGACAAGGAAAAAATTTTCAAATACTTTTATGCTTTAGTTGCTTTTGTTTTGATAAAGTCTTTTTTCCTGTTTGTAATTTTTTTAGATGTGGGGAATAAAGGTAAGACTTTCTACTGAAAGTGATTAATAGCCACTTATTAATATACTGATGTGAAACCTAAACTATCATAGCCTGGTTTTCTGTGCACATGTTGTGCAAGCTTGCAGTATGCATTGATATACGCTTGTAAACAGCCCATGTATCCATTCTGCTTGCACAGCCTGATCTGTGCTCCTGCTTGTGCTGCTCACCTGCCAGCTACTCCAGGTCTTACTTTTGAGTTCCACCCCTACTTTAGTATGCACTGTAGCTTTATCTGGTATATAGCACTACACTGTCTCTTCAGAAGTTAACTGATTACATTTCTTACCTATTTCTCTAAATACATTTCAGAATTGTTTTGGCAACACCTTCTATCTAAAATAAATAACCACGGTTGGAATTGGGTTGATTTTTATGAATTAATTTGGGAATAGGTAACGTTCTCTGATCCTTTAGTGGAAGATATTCTATTTTGATTTTTTTTTCTTTTAAGTCTTTCAGTAGAATTAAAAAATTTTTTCATGTAAATCCTACTATTTTCTCATTAGTATGTTTCCTAAGTATGTTAGTATAAATCTGTAGAAGAAAAAATAATTTAATAAAATTTAAAGATTGGATTATCCCAAAGGGAAGCAGTTAGAAATCCTAGTTGCTTGGCAACCATCCACTCAAATGACCTAGTTTATTCTTAAGATAGCCTTGATTTCTTCCCAATACTCTTTCCTTTTTGTTAACTTCCGTGGATTTTTCATGCATTGATGTTTAATAAAATGTTTTCTTTTGTTCCAGGCTCTACACCACACATTTAAGTCAAAATTGAAAATGTGTGTGTGTAAAAAAAATTTTTTTTATTGTGATGGAGCTAGGAAGTTAACAGATCGTTTCTATTTTGTTCTCTGAATAACAAGGACCTTAAAGCATTTACATGTCTTCCCTCTTCCCCCAGCTTACATACATAATTGTGAAAGGGTCAAGTCCAATAGAAATGTTTTGGTCTTCCTGATTTGAAGAAGAATTGTAATTACAAATTATTATTGTGTGATAAGTTTAATTTTTTTTTTTTTTTTTTTTTTTTTTTTTTATATTTTTTTTCTTTTTTTTTTTTTTTTTTTAATTTTTTTTTTTTTTTATTTTTTTTTTTTTGAGGCGGGGTCTCCCTTTAGTCCTAGCTGGCCTGAAGCTCGCTCTGTAGACCAGGCTGGCCTTGAACTCTCAGTGATCCACCTGCCTCTGCTTCCTGAGTGCTAGGATTAAAGGCATGTGGTACCATACCTGGCCAATAAGTATAATTTTTGAATGAAATTATTTGCAGTTCTTACTGCGATTCAATTTTTATTGACCTTGTGGGTAGTCTATGAATCTGCAGAAATGACTTTGTAAGGATTTTATATTTAAAATGTTCTTGAAATGATTATTAAACTTATGATCAGAAAACTTACTGTGCACCAGTTTCAATGCTCTTGACATGCCTTCTTCACATTACACAGGCTTTTTTTATTTTGGTATTTTTGAGACAGGGTCTCCCTGTAGCCCCAGCTGCCATGGAAGTCGCTCCACATGTAGACCAGGCTGGCCTGGAACTCAGAGATCCGCCTACCTCTGCCTCCTGAGTGCTGGGATTATAGGCGTGCACCACCACGCCTGGCAACACTTTATTCTAAGAATAGGAATAGCTTTTACATTAACAACTTGCTATAATGCTGTCTTTGCCCAGATCCTTTAGAGTTATAATGCCCAGTATATAAGTAATGATCTCCATGTAACTAATTTTAAAATTCAACTCCCCAGTTGAACTATTCATAAGGTACCTGTGGCTGATAGCAGTCATATTGGACACACCAATTACAGATTCAAAATGGAAGTCCAGGGCTGAAGAGATAGCCTAGCGGTTAAGAGCACTGACTGCTCTTGCAGAGGACCCGGGTTGGATCCCCAGCACCCACATGGCGGCTAAGAACCGTCTGTAACTCCAATTCCAGGAGAACTCCAGTTCCAGGGGAATCTGAGACTCTCTTCTGACCTCCTCGGCATTGCACGACACAGGTGCATAAACCTACATGCAGACAGTACATTCATACACATAAATTAATAAATTTTTAAAAAGTTTAAAAGAGTTTTCAAGTGCTGGAGAGATGGCTCAGTAGTTAAGAGCACTGACTGCTCTTATGAAGGACCTGGGTTCAAATCCCAGCACCCAGATGGTATAACAACCATCCATAACTCCAGTTCCCGGGGATGATGCTCTCCTCTTATTTCCAGAGGCATTACAAGACATGGGTACATTTACCCACATATAGGCAGTACACTCATACACATAAGATAAAAATAATAAATTTTTTAAAAAAGAGGTTTTGGTTTGTTTTTTAGAGGCAGGGTCTCCCTTGCAGTCCCAGTTGGCCTGGAACTCACTGTTTGTACACCATGTTGGGCTTGATCTCACAGTAATCCACTGTCTCTGCCTCTGCCTCCCGAGTGCTGGTATTAAAGGTATGTGTGTGTCCATTCCCAGAAAAGGAGTATAAGAAGTAATGATGAGAAAAAAAAAAATTCCCTTTAAAGGTAGGAACTCGACAAGGCTGCCCCCTCCCTGTCACCCACTCCTCTTCAATATAGTGCTTGAAACACTTGCTAGGGCAATAAGGCAAGAAAGGAAATTAAAGGAGTACTAACTGGAAAAGAGGAAGTCAAGCTATCCCTTTTTGCTGATGATATGAGGGATGCTAAAAATTCCACCAGAAAACCCCTAGAAATGAGTAAGGGCTTCATTAAAGTGGCAGGATACAAAATTAACCTAGAAAAATCAGTAGCCTTTCTTCACACCAACAACAAGCAACTGAAGAAGGAATTCAAGGAGACCTTCCCACTCACAATAGCCTCAAAAACAATAAAATACCTAGGAACAAACCTAACCTAAGACACCAAAGATCTCCACAACAAAAATTTTAAACCCCTGAAGAAGGAAATTGAAGAAGACATCAGAAGATGGAAAAACCTCCCATGCTCATGGACTGGGAAAATTACTATAGTAAAAGTGTCCATTCTACCCAAACTCTTGTATAGATTTGATGCAATCCCAATTAAAATCCCCAAGAGTTTCTTTGCAGGCTTGGAGAAAAGTCCTTAATTTCATTTGGAAAAACAAAAGACCCTGAATAGCCAAAACAACCCTGAGTGAAAGGAGCAATACAGGGGGATCTCTATACAGACTTCAAACTATATTACAGGGCTATCTATAGTCATCAAAACAGCTTGGTACTGGCACAAAAACAGACCTGTTGACCAATGGAACAAAACCGAAGATCCAAACTTGAGCACATACAATTTCAGCCACCTCATCTTTGACAAGGGAGCCAAGAAGACACAATGGAGGAAAGACAGCATCTTCAGCAAGTGGTGTTGGCAAAACTGGATCACCACTTGTAGAAGACTGAAATTAAGCCCCTACCTCTCACCCCGCACAAAAGTCAACTCCAGATGGATTAAAGACCTCAACGTGAAACCCCAAACTCTGAAGGTGATAGAAGAAAAAGTTGCAGCAGACTACAAGACATAGGCATAGGAAAAGACTTCCTAAATCAGACAGCAGCTGTGCAAGAATTAAGGTCGACAGTTGACAAATGGGTCCTCATTAAACTCAAAAGCTTCTGTACATCAAAAGAAACAATCAAGGAAGTGAAGAGAAAACCCACAGAGTGGGAAGAGATACATCTGACAAAGCATTGGTTTCCAGAGTATATAAACTACTCAAAAAACAAAGGAGAAAGAAAACAAATGACCCACTCAATAGATGGAGCAAAGAGCTGAACAGAGACTTCACAAATGAGGAATTAGAGATGGCTGAGAAACAACTTAAGTTTCAACAATCGCTAATAATTAAGGAAATGCAAACTAAAACCACTTTAAGATATCATCTTACTCCAATAAGACCGGCTAGGATCAAGAAAACAAATGATACCAAGTGCTGGAGAGGTTGTGGGGAAAGGGGAACACTCATCCACTGCTGGTGGGAATGTAAACTCATATGGGCTCTATGGAAAGCAATGTGGAGAACCCTTGGAAGACTTGGAATAAACTTGCCACCTGACCCAGCCATACCACTCCTGGGCATGTACCCACAAGACTCATCTTACCACAGAGATACATGCACATCCATGTTTATTGCAGCTCTCTTCACAATAGCAAGGAGCCGGAACCAACCCAAGTGCCCCTCAACTGACGAGTGGATAGAGAAAATGTGATACATCTACACAACGGAGTTCTATGCAGCAGTAAAGAAAGATGACATCATGAACTTTGCAGGTAAATGGTTGGAGCTAGAAGATGTCATGCTGAGTGAAGTAGCACAGTCCCAGAAAAACAAACGACAAATGTTATCCCTCATCTGTGGATGCTAGTGCCAATTACCTAATTGTATGGCAAACTGAGCAACATCAATGTGATCTGAAAACAACTGTGCTCTTATATTGTAGAATCCCTTTAAAAAATAAAGGAAAAAAAAGAGCAGCACTACAACACCAACATAATAGGAATTAATAAATATTGGTTAATATTAACACTCAAATTCAATTAATATTTACACTTTTTTTTGTCCTTTGTAGACAGGGTCTCCCTTTCCTCCTAGCTGGCCTGGAGCCTTCTCTGTAGACCAGGCTGCCCTTGAACTCACAGAGATCCGACTGCCTCTGCCTCCTGAGTGAGCCACCCCGCCCGGCACTAAAGACTGTTCTTAGCCACCACGTGGGTGTTGGGCATCAAACCCTAGTCCTTTGCAAAGAGCAGTCAGTGCTCTTAATCACTGAGTCATCTCTCTAGACCCTACATATTGTTCTTAAGAGTGGTACTCCTTTGGAAATTGAACATTTAGTAGGGTCTTTAAATTTTTATTTTTGAACTCACTTTTTTTATTTTCATACAATATAGTTTGATGTTATTAGATTTGATCCCCTATCCACATATCCCCACACACTGCGCTGGCCACTTTAATGTATTTTCATATAAATGCTGCCTATAGAGTAGAATTTGTGTGTCCAGATGTTCTTCTGTTTAGGTCCATCCATTGGGCCCACCTGTAAAGCATTGTCTTTCCCTATCCCAGCAACTCTGAATTGCCAAAAGTTTGTTAGGTTGTGTTGGGATTTCTGCATGTTTGGGCAGGGTTGTCTCTGGTTTGAGCTCGCGATAGGCCTTGTGTGCATGTTTTCACTATTGCTCTGAGCTCATAAGAGTAACTGACAGTTGTCTGAAAGACTCCATTTTCTTGTGGTCATCCACCTTCTCTGGCTTTTCCATTCTTTCTGCCTCATCTTCCACATGATCCCTGAGCCTTAGGAGGCAAAGGTTTGAAATAGCTGTCCTATTCGGCGATAAAGAACTCTGTGGCCTCTTGTTCTCTGTACATTGGCCAATTGTGGGTTTCTGTGTTAATCACCAACTTCTGTATAAACTTCTCTTGAGAGCTAAGAGATTAATTGATTATATGCATAGAGGTTGCGTTGAAGATGAGTCACTTAGGGTTAAATGTCTCACAAACACTTGTTCTCTGCATTTGACCAGTTCTAGAAAGAACTCTAATACTTTCCATCTTTTCAAAAAGATGCTTCTTTGATGAGGGTTGAAAGGTACATTTATATGGGGATGCAATTTTTTTTTTTGGTATTTTTGAGACAGGGTCTCCCTGTAGCCCCAGCTATCCTGGAGCTCACTCTGTGGACCAGGCTGGCCTTCAACTCACAGAGATCTGCCTGCCTCTGCCTCCCAAGTGCTAGGATTAAAGGCATGTGCCACCACGCCCCAACTTGGGGATGCATATTTAGAATGAAGAAGTTATGCTGGTCTAGGAATGTGGGAGAAGTAGATTTTACTAGGATCTATGATCTCTCCCACTATGTGCATTTGGCTATGTTTACAATTCCACACATGAGTTCCTGCCCATTGAGCAGGCTTTAATTCCAATTAGACAACTATTGATTACCCCCAAGATAAAAGTGCCAGTATTACACTCAAGTTTGTTCGGTCACTCGTTAGTTTAATAGGCTTTACAGCTGGGTAGGACCGTCAATTGGCCTTTCCTCCCTTGGCAGCTTGTATAGTACCCTCTTGATACCATGAGAGCTAGTCTTCAGGGAGAAGACTTCAAAATCAGCTCTTAACTCGATTGCTCCAAGTCTAGTGTCTGAAGTGTGGCCTGTCTTGAGCAATAGGATCTTACCATCAAGTTCTGAAAGGTAATCAAGGGGTATGGCAGTAATGGTCCATGTGTTTTTGGTAATATTTTGGACTGCCCTGGCCAACAACTCAAAAGGTTGGTTCACCTGCCTGGCACTATTTTTTTGTTCTATGGACTTTAGCTGCATACATGCATTCATATATTTATTGTATGTGTATTTCCAGTAGAAATGGGAACTCATACATTTTCCTTTCAAATTTTTACACTGTCTAAACGTTATTTATTGACCCTCTCCTCTCCTATAACATTTGTTACTCTCTCTTTTTAATTTTATTTATTTTGTTTGTGTATGAATGTACTGTCTGCATGTAGGTTTGTGCACCCGTGTCATGTAATGCCTCAGAGGTCAAAAGAGGGTGTTGGATTCCCCTGGAACTGGAGTTGAAGACGGTTCTCAGCCACCCTGTGGGTGCTGGGGATCGAATCCGGGTCCTCTGCAAGAGCAGTCGGCACTCTTAACCGCTAGGCCATCTCTCCAGCCCCAACATTTGCTACTCTCTCCCCAATCAAAGTACCCCTCTTTCCTCATTTCCTACTTCATAACAAAAGTTTTTTATTATCTGACATACAAAATCTGTTTGGCATAAATCCATTACTGAAGTGTTTGTAGACAAGTAGTTTTAAAAAGGATGGTACTTCACATACTAAAACTGGAACCAATATGGAGATTAGTATGACCTTTGTACAAGGTAATATGCAATTTTTGTTAAGTATTTCATATATTAAAATAAGATTTTCTGGGGCTGAAGAAATGGCTCAGTGGTTAAGAGTGCTGACTGCTCTTGCAGAGGACCTGGTTTGATTCCCAACATCCACATGGCAGCTAAGAACCATCTTTAACTCCAGTTCCAGGGGAATCCGACACCCTCTTCTGACCTCCGCAGCATTGTATTACACAGGTGCATCAAACTACATGCAGACAGTACATTCATACACATAAAAAATAAAGATTTCCTATAAATTGAAAACACATTGTTTAGAAAAAGGATAGATACAAAAACAAGTGTAAAAGTGGAATTGGTTAAACTTTTTAACCTACAGAAAGTAAAAAAGTCTTTCAAGTTTCAGAAAGGTGCTTATTTTAATAAAATTAATTATAGCAGAATAGTTTTTTAAAAAAAATCACTTCCCTGAGTGATTGGGTACTGGCCCTGAGTTTAATCCCTAGTACTATCATTCCCTCTCCAGAGAGAAGAGGGGGCATTGATACATTACTACTTTGCTTTCCCAGTTTGCTATTTGTCCCAATAATGTTTTTGTGTTGCAAAACAACAGTTTAGATTCTCATGTGTATTCCATTTGGTGGTCTTTTCAGTCTCTTTCAGTCACATACGGTGAACTTTTGACATTCTTTCAGTACTTTTCACATTCATGCAAATAGAAGAAAAATATCAGAAAGCCAAAATTATTGCATACTTGACCTTTCCTGTCACAGCTCTGATATGTTTTAGAATGCACTGTTTTTCTTTAAGTAGAGAATATTTAGAAGCTTAGTAGCCCTACCCTTTCGTGGACACTAACACCCCTTCACAGGCTGTCCTTCCTCTGCACAGCATTAGCCTGATTATTCTCTGGTGTCTTCATACTAGCTCTTTGTCCTCCCCACATGATAGACTTCTTCACCCTGCTCAGGCTGTTGGTCACATTGAATACCTAGATCATTGCAGACATCCTAAGTCTTCTTGGTCTCTGACATTCATGGTCAGGAACCCTTTCTTCTGGATGTCCTTCTGACTTTTTCCATGCATTCCAGGTGATAGCTAACATTGTGTCTAGCCCCCATAATAAATGCCTTCCTTTCCTTGTTTGGGTTCAAATTCCCTTTGCAAGGGTATTTGCCTTGGGGACGTGCTTCTCAGATTGCTCAGACCTTGATGGTGCATGGCAGCAGCTCTTAGCTCCTTCCTCCTTTACACTTAAGTCTTCCAAAGGCTTTAGAAAGAAATTGTTCGAGAAGTGATAGGACAAGAAGAGCGTGAAGAAGACCTTGAGTTTTCATGTAGTCTTATAATAATTTCATGTGTCCCCCTTTATTGTCTTTTTGTTGTTGTTGTTTTTTTTTAAATAGTTTTGCTGTAGCCGGGCGTGGTGGCGCACGCCTTTAATCCTAGCACTTGGGAGGCAGAGGCAGGTGGATCTTTGTGAGTTCAAGGCCAGCCTGGTCTACAGAGTGAGTTCCAGGACAGCTGCGGCTATAGGGAGACCCTGTTTTGAAAAGACCAAAAAAATGTGATTCTGGTGATATGGCTATNGGGGGGGGGGGGTTGCTGTATGTCTCAAGGTAGCTTCAAACTTGAGAGCTTCTTGCATTAGCCTCCTGAGTGCTGGGTGCTAGGATTATATATATACCCATACCACAGCAAAGATCTCACTATTTAAAAAAATCAGAAAGTCAAAATATCCAGATTCATTCTCTTCCCCTCTTGCTCTTCCCCTGATTTCCATGCATGCATACCCACCACACTTGCTTGTGGTAGGTAAATGGGGAGGTCAGAGGAAAACCCAGGGTGTTGTTCTTTAGTCATTGCCCATCTTGTTTTGAGCTCACCAACTTGAGTAGGGCTTGCTGACCAGCCAGCCAGTCTCTGCCTCCCAAGTGCTGGGACTATAAGTGCATACCACTCCTAGCTTTTTTATTTTAATTTTTTTTATGTGTGTATGAATGTACTGTCTGCATGTAGGTTGGTGCACCTGTGTCGTGCAATGCTGCAGAGGTCAGAAGAGGGTGTCGGATTCCCCTAGAACTGGAGTTAAAGAAGGTTCTTAGCTGCAATGTGGGTGCTGGGGATCAAACCCAGGTCCTCTGCAAAAGCAGTTGGTGCTCTAACCGCTCTTTTTTGGTTCTTGAGCCATCTCTTTTGCCACATGCTTCTAGCTTTTTATTTATTTATTTTATTTATTTTTGTATGTGTATGCATGTAGGTTTGTGCACCCATGTCGTGCAATGCCGCGGAGGCCAGAAGAGGGTCTCGGTTTCCCCTGGAACTGGAGTTCTTCTGGAATTGGAGTTACAGATGGTTCTCAGCCGCCATGTGGTTGCTGGGGATCGAACCCGGGTCCTCTGCAAGAGCAGTCGGTGCTCTTAACCGCTAGGCTATCTCTCCAGCCCCCTCTTCTAGCTTTTTTACATGGGTTGAGACTTAAACTCAAATCCTCATGCTTGCACAATAAATACTTCATTAGAGCCATCTCTCCCAGCTCCATCTTTTTTTTTTTTTTTTTTTACTTTTCACATAGAGTTGAAGCCACCTTTTTTCTTTCTGTTGTATCACTGTGACTTTTGACTGACTATATAGTAACAATTTATGTATCCAGATCATGTATGTGTGTTTATATTTCTTAATTTCGCTGTCCATATTTTATGTCATCTTTGAGTTTTAGGATTCACATAATACTTCTGTTTAATTAAAAGCTTTGATTTTTGCATTGTTTTCTAGAGAGCTCAAGCTGCACTTCAGGCAGCTGTCCAGTCAGGAAACCTGGCCCTTCCTGGAGCTTCTTCTAATGAAGGCACAGTGCTACCTGGTCAGAGCCCTGTGCTCCGAATAATTATTGAAAACCTCTTTTACCCTGTCACCCTGGAAGTTCTTCATCAGGTAAGGAGTAATATTCTTCTGAATGCGGAGTCAAATGTGGCCTCTCTAGCTTTTGGTATTTAATATCTGTGTTTTTTGTTTATTTTCTGGGTATTTTTGTTTGTTTGGTTGGTTGGGGTTTTTTGTTGTTGTTGTTGTTGTTCTTTTTGGGACAGGGTCTCCCTGTAGCTCCAGCTGTCCTAGAACTCACTATGTAGAGATCAGGTTGGTCTTGAACTCACAAAGATCCACCTGCCTATGCCTCCCAAGTGCTGGGATTAAAGGCATGCACCACCACACCCAGCAATACCTGTGTTCTTTAGATTATTATTTTGATATACTTTTTTTTCTCTTTTCTGACAGGGTCTTCCTAGTCACAGAGTAGCCCAGGTTGGCCTGGATCTCTCAGAGATATATATCTGCCTGTTTCTGCCTCTCACAGCCAGGATCAAAGGCCTCTGCCAATGCACCTGACTTGATGTACTTTTTTTTTTTTTTTTT
>VZQC01000836.1:960321-980553 GCA_009823505.1 Rhizomys pruinosus | reverse complement strand
GACAGGGTCTCCCTGTAGCCCCAGCTGTCCTGGAACTCACTCTGTAGACCAGGCTGGCCTTGAACTCACAAAGATCCACCTGCCTCTGCCTCCCTAATGCTAGGATTAAAGCCATGCACCACCATTTCTGGCTCTTTTTATTTCATTTTATTGTGCTTATTAACCTATATATTAAAAGTCTAGAATATTAAAAGAAATTTTATGCTTATTTTCATATCTTTGGATTTATATGTGAGGGACTGTAGGGAGTGCCTGTGTGTATGCAGGCAAGAATTGAATATAAATAGAATATAAATATAAATATTCAGATTTTACAAATAATGAAGGTAGAGCCCTTAGAAGCTCTTTTGCTGTATCCCATAGTAATTATGTTACTGTGTGATAGGGCTTCTTTTCATTTCCTGATATCCAGATATTAAATATAGCAGTTAGTAGGCCTGCTGGGTTTCTTTCATGAGTTACCTGAGTACCAATCTCAAAATAAGTGTGGCTGTGAAGCATTTCCTAGGGAAGGCTATAACAATGACAGCCACACTTTAACGTCTCCAAAATGAGGAGTTCACTCCATAAAAGGAGTTCAGCAATTACTTATGTGGTTGTTTCAAAGAACCGTCTTTACTCCAGTTCTAGGGAAATCCGATGCCCTCTTCTGACCTCCATGGCATTGCTCGACAGGGGTGCACCAGCCTACATGCAGACAGTACACTCATACACATAAAAAAACAAATTTCTGTTTATCCCTCAAAGAAGCATTGAAGAAACATTCAAGAACAAAACACCAGAAGCTTGAGTTCTAAATGACTTTACTTTGTTAATTTCAGAAAGATAAACACTTGTGATCCTTCAGCAGTGTGTTTGCATTTGATTCTGTAACACTGTGGCTAATTTACTCTTTCTAAAAGATACTCTTCCACTTGTGACCACTCACCTTAAGCTTAGTCAGTGGCCTCTGCCTCCTGAGTATTTTTTAATTCTCAATAGTAACTGTTAAGTTATGACTCTCAGTCTTTTAGTTGCAGCCTTCATTTGTTTAACTTTTTCAAAAACAGTTGAAGAAAAATTCCTTATCAAAGCTCTTAGGGCCCCCCATGCAGATGTTTCCCCAATTTCCTTATCCTCAATACCTAACATTCTTTAACGACCTGGCCTTTCTAGTGCTCTGTCTCTCTGTTCCGTATCCTCTAGCTCTGTCTTATCTCTATTTCTCAGGCGTGGGATAGTCCTTAACCTACAAAGTCAATCTGTTGACGATCTCCATCATTCAGTTATCTTCTTAAACCATTTCCTCCTCTTTGAGTCTTTATCTACTTTAAGTTCTCTTCCAGAACATTACCTCATTTGCCAACCAAGATAATGCAGTCAAATTAGTATATTTAGATTTGCTTTGAATCACAGATCTATCATTATTTTGTTCCCTCTTCAATTAAACTTCTGTGGAAACACCTTCAAAAACACACCTAGAAATATCTTTTCTGGGCAATTCTCAATCTTCCAAAGTTGATAATAAAGATGAATTCTCATATTGGACAAGTAACAGGCCCTGTTTGATTTTTGAGACAAGGGTCTCTTGTATCCCAAGCTAGCTTCAGCTCACTGTGTAGCAGTGGGATTACAAGTATGTACAGCCTACAGTTTTGTTCAGTGATAGGGATCAAACCCAGGGCTTCATGCATTCTAGGCAAGCATTATACCAACTAAGCAACATCCCCAGCTCCAAACTGCATGGTTTGGTTTTTTTGTTTGTTTGTTTTTATTTGCTTGTTTTGTTTTTTTGAGACAGAACCTCCCTTTTAGTCCCAGCTGGCCTGGAGGCTCACTATGTAGACGAGGCTGGCCTTGAATGCCTCTGCCTTCCGAGTGCTAGGATTAAAGGCATGTGCCACCATGCCTGGCCAAACTGCATGGTGTTTTTTGTTTGATTTTGTTTTTTTAAGACGGGGTCTCCCTTTAGTCCCAGCTGGCCTGGACTCACTCTGTAGACCAGGCCAGCCTTGACCTTACAGAGATCTGCCTGCCTCTCTGCCTCCCGAGTGCTGGGATCAAAGGCATGCCCCTCCACACCCGGCCTAAGAGGTTTCTTAGCCGTCATGTGGGTGCTGAGCCATCTCTCTAACCCCCAAAGAACTGAATGTTTTTATTACTTATGAGATATCCATTGAGAACATTTACCATTTAATAAATTATATATCGGCTGGGAGTGGTAGCGCATGCCTTTAATTCTAGCACTCGTGAGGCAGGTGGATCTTTGTGAGTTCAAGGCCAGCCTGGTCTACAGTTGAGTTCCAGGACAGCTGGGGCTACAGGGAGACCGTGTCTCGAAAAGACCAAAAAAAAAAAAAATATATATATATATACATATATATATATATATTATATATATGTATATGTGTATATATATATTTTTTTTGATTGAGCAGTTAAAAGTACTTATTGCCAAGCCTCATGACATGAGCTTGTTCCCTGGCACCTAAAAGGACAAAACCAACTCCTCATCATGTTGTCAGTATGCCATGTGTACACTATGGGACTTGAATGCATAAATAAATGTATATAATAAAGGATTTTAGCTGGGTGTGAAGGAGCACACCTTTAATCCCAGCACTTGGGAAGCAGAGGTAGGCTGATCACTGTGAGTTCAAGGCCAGCCTGATCTACATTAATGTGTTCCAGGCCACCGGGAGACCCCATCTCAAAAACATGCCCCCCCCCCAAAGAAAAAGAAGTCTAGGGGGTGGAGAGCTGGCTCAGTGGTTAAGAGTACTGGCCATTGTTGCAGGCTACCTTGTTTTGGTTCCCAGCACCCACATGGCGGCTGACAACTCTTCGTAACCCTGCTTCCAGGGGATCCTACACCCTCTTCTGACCTCTCAGACATTGGGAAACACGGGTATACTTACATGTGTGCAGGCAGTACATTCATACACATATAAAAATCCTCAGATTTAAAATGTATATATTTCAATTTAATTTTTTTTGAGACAAGGGTCTCCCTGTAGCCCCAGCTGTCCTGGAACTCAGTCTGTAGACCAGGCTGGCCTTGAACTCACAGAGATTTGCCTGCCTCTGCCTCCCGAGTGCTAGGATTAAAGGTGTGCGCCACCACGCCCGGCTTCAATTTGGTATCCTTTAAAAAAAAAAAAATCCACTGGGCATGGGGCCATTCAGTGGAGTAGGATCAACCTTCCAGGAACCACACCTAATTAAAAAAAACAAACAGATTTTACTTCCCCAAAAGCTATCAACTATCAGTAAGTCCATGCTTGTTTTAGTTTGCTTTTTCCTACTCAAGTAAAACATTAGCCAAAACTATGTTGGTGAGGAAATACATCTTACTGAGGGAAGTCAGTGTAGGAACCTGGGGCAGAAACTGAACCAGAGGCAATGGAGGAAATGCTTCCTGGCTGGCTGGCTTCCTTGTTTAGTAATTTTTAAATTATTTTTTATATTTTAATTTATGTTTATGAGTATTGCTTGCTTGTGTGTAAATGTACCATGTGTGTGCAGTCCCCATGGAGGTAAGAAAAGGACCTATGTTTAAAAAAATATCTGTGTGGATGGGCGTGGTGGCGCACACCTTTAATCCTAGCACTCGGGAGGCAGAGGCAGGTGGATCTTTGTGAGTTCAAGGCCAGCCTGGTCTACAGAGTGAGTCCAGTACAGCTGGGGCTACAGGGAGACCCCGTCTCAAAAAGACAAAAAAATAAAAATAAATTTTTTTTGTACTAAAAGCTTTTTTTAATATTTTATTCATTTTGTATGTATATGAATGTACTGTCTGCATGCAGGTTTGTGCACCCGTGTCGTGCAATGCCGCGGAGGTCAGAAGAGGGTCTCGGATTCCCCTGGAACTGGAGTTCTCCTGGAATTGGAGTTTCAGACGGTTCTCGGCCGCCATGTGGGTGCTGGGGATCGAACCCAGGTCCTCTGTAAGAGCGGTCGGCGCTCTTAACCGCTAGGCCATCTCTCCAGCCCCCCTGCTCAGTACTTTTATACAGTCCAGGCTCACCTGCCCATGGATAGAACTACCCATAGTGGGCTGGGCGCTCCCAGATAAACTAGCAATGAAGAAAATGCCTAATCAGACAAGGCCAGAGGCTAGTCTGATCTGAGAAGTTCTTCAGTTAAGATTTCCTCTTCCCAGGTGAACTGAATTTGTATCAAGTTGAAAAAACCTTAACTAGCACAATGCTAGAATATTGACTACCTTGTATGGGCAGCCACAGCTGCTGGTGAGTTCATGAGTGCAGTAGTTCTGTAAGGTCCAGAAGACACTGTTTTCACATTGGTCCTCACCATCCTCTGGCTTGTATCTTTCCACTCACTCTTCCAAGATTGTTCTTGAGCCTTGGAGGGTGGGGATGTGATGTCTGTTCTATTTGTAGCCCAGCAGATACTTATTCTTTGTACTTTGACTGTTGTTCAGGTTTGTTGGGGATTAAAACATTGAGTTGATATACATTGTGTTGATACATATATGTAAACCAGGCTGACCTTGAACTCACAGAGATCCGCCTGCTTCTGCCTCCCAAGTGCTGGGATAACAGGCATGTGCCACCATGTCTGGCTAGCCATGAGTCTTTGTAGTTAGTACTAAGTGGACTAGGGTTTTTTTGTTTGTTTGTTTGTTTGTTTGTTTTTTGTCCTTTCAAGACAGAGTCTCCCTGTAGGTCTGGCTGTCCTGGAACTCACTCTGTAGACCAGGCTGGTCTTGAACTCACAAAGATTGGCCTGCCTCTGCCTCCCAAGTGCTAGGTTTAAAGGCGTGCACTACCACGCCTAGCTGTTTAATTTTTTTATTTTATTTTTTATTTTTATTTTTATTTTTTGGTCTAAGTGGACTAGTTTTATAAGATTAGTGACTAGAGATCTGTCAGGAAGATTTATCCGTGCTTTTCTTTTTCCGAACTTAAGCAAGTTTTTTATTGACCACTTTCCTCCTGTCACATTTGTACTCACCCTTTCTCCTCTTTTTGGGGGGTGAGGTGGGGAGAGTCTCCCTATAGCTCCAGGTGGCCTAGAAATAGCTATGTAGACCATGCTGGCCTTGAACTCAAAATATCCGCCTGCCTCTGCTGTGCCTGAGTACTGGGATTAAAGCATGCATCTTCGTGCCCGACTCATAATAACTTAAAAAAATTTTTTTAATTGAATTTTTGTGCATTACATGCATAGCATCTCAATCGATTTTAATCATCTTTTCCATTGGCACCCTCCCACAGGCTCCCCCCTGCCCCCGTGGAATTCATACATTCTTTGATTTGTGTTAAGGCCTGTTATACCAAATTAGTGTTCCTGACCTTTCCTTAATACAAGTAGAGTCCCTCATTTTAAGAAGACTAGCTCTGGGGCTGGAGAGATGGCCTAGCGGTTAAGAGCACCGACCGCTCTTACAGAGGACCCGGGTTCGATCCCCAGCACCCACATGGCGGCCGAGAGCCGTCTGAAGCTCCAATTCCAGGAGAACTCCAGCTCCAGGGGAATCCGAGACCCTCTTCTGACCTCCGCGGCATTGCACGACACGGGTGCACAGACCTGCATGCAGACAGTACATTCATACACATACAGAAATAAATAAANCTACCGTACAACATGAATTTACTGGAACATTAATAAAGCATAAATGACAGTTTTCTTTACCTATCTGTATCTTGCTATGTATTCATAATTTTATTGCTTTTTTCCTAAACAGAGAATTATTACAAGTATATAAACTTCTTTCTTTTGTAGGTAATAAAATGTTACCTTAACATAGGGATGTATGTGTCTACCTTGTGGAATTGTCTAAGATCTATGATCTCTCCAAATGTGTGCATCAGGATATGTTAACATTACCACACATCAGTTTTCTTTCACTGAGTAGGGTTTAGGTCCAATTGGTTAGCCATTGATTTCCCCCAAGATATGTGTCACTATTGCATGGATGTTGTGTGCTGTGCTGGTCATTGACGTGGATATTTGGTCTTGAGGCTGATGCTGTACTATCTATTGATGATCTCCCTTAGTGGCTTGCATAGTGCTTTCCACAGCAAGGAGAGCTAGCCTTCAGTGCTGGTGACTTCCAGGTCAGATCCAGCTCCGTTGCTGAAGATCCCATCTCCAAAATATGTCCTGTCTTCAGCAATAGGGGCTTGCCTTCAGGTTCTGGGAGGAAATCAAGGACTGTGGCAATAACCTCTGTAATTTGGGGAGTCTCTTGAACTACTCTGGCCAACTATTCAAATAAAGGTTTCTTCTGTCTGGTACTGTTTCTTGATATGCAGCTTTCATCTTTCCATATAGACTCATGTAGAGGTATTGTGTGTATTTTGTCAATAGATTTTTAGACTAATATGATTCCCCCAGGTTTTATTTATATCTAGCAAGACATTATTTATCTAGTCTCTAACCCTTTACCTGTCTAGCCCTTCCTCCATGTCTTCTCTTTGCCTTCTCCATTTAAAGTATCTCCATTTCTCCTTTTGTACTGCCAGTCTCCTATGGCCCCACTTCTTTTGGGCTCCTTTTTCCCCCTTTACACTCCCCCTTTCTTCTATAACCCATCCACTCCATTCCCATTTAGATACCTTGATATTATCCATTCCTCCCTTAGTAACACCTGTCATCCACTAGCCTTCTGTCTCAGGTTCTCTCTTTCCCTTTACCTTCCTGATTATTTTTTATTTACCTGGTTCCTGCAGTTACATCATGGTATATATATATATATATGGATTTGGTGCTAGGATCCACAAATAAGGGAGAGTATCCATCATTTGTTTTCTGAGTCTGTTACATCATTAGCATAGCATTTTCTGGTTACATCCATTTACCTCCAAATTTCATGATCTTATTTTTCTTTCTTTTTTTGTCTTTTTGAGACAAGGTCTCCCTGTAGCCCTAGCTCTCCTGGAACTTGCTATATAGAACAGGCTGGCCTTGAACTGACAAAGATCCGCCTGCCTCTGCCTCCCAAGAACTGGGCTTAAAGGCATGCACCACCAAGCCTGGCTGATCTCATCTTTATTGCTGAGTAGAACTTCATTGTGTATATGTACCAGATTTTTTAAATCCACTTGTTAGTTAAAGGACACTTGGGTTGCTTCCATCTCTTGGCTTTCAATCCCACCAGCAGTGAACCAGCTCGTAATAACTTTTATACACCCAAACATATGGCATACTTTGGCTATTTATTGTCTCAGTAAAGACAGATTTTTGTCTCTGTCTTTTTTTGTTCATATTTAACTTGCCAGTGCTTACAATATAGTATTCTGGGCTGGGCATCGTGGCTCATGCCTTTAATCCTAGCACTTGGGAGGCAGAGGCAGGCGGATCTTTGTCAGTTCAAGGCCAGCCTGGTCTACAGAGTGAGTTCCAGGACAGCTGGGGCTACAGGGAGACCCTGTCTCAAAAAGACAAAAAAATAAAAATAAATTTTTTTTGTACTAAAAGCTTTTTTTAATATTTTATTCATTTTGTATGTATATGAATGTACTGTCTGCATGTAGGTTGGTGCACCCATGTCATGCAATGTCTCGGAGGTCAGAAGAGGATGTAGGATTCCCCTGGAACTGGAGTTACAGACGGTTCTCAGCCGCCATGTGGGTGCTGGGGGTTGAACCCAGGTCCTCTGCAAGAGCAGTTGGCGCTCTTAACCACTAGACCATCTCTCCAGCCCCTGTACTAAAAGCTTTAATAGAGGAAAAAAATTTTCATTTAGTACATTAATGGGGCTCTCATAGCTATGTGTAGTGGTACATGTTTGCAATTTTAGCACTTGGGAAGCTGAGGTGAGAGGATTATGATGAGTTTGAGGCCAGCCTGGGCTACTCAGGCAAACATTGGTTGGTTGGTTGGTTGGTTGGTTGGTTGGTTGGTTTTGTTTGGTTGTTTGGTTGGTTTGTTTTGTTTTTGAGACAGAGTCTCCCAGTAGCCCCAGCTAGCCTGGAACTATTATGTAGACCAGGTTGGCCTTGAACTCACAGAGGTCCGCCTGCCTCTGCCTCCCCAGTGCTGGGATTAAAAGCGTGCGCCACCACGCCCGGGGAAAACATTGTTTTAATAAAGAAAAGAAAAGCTGGCCAAGATAATGGATGCCTATAATCCTAGCACTAGGGACATAGAGGTAGAAGGATCCAGAGTTTAGGTCTAGCCCTGGCTGCATAATGACTTTGAGGTTAGATGGGTGCCTACCTTGAAGAATCAGAAAACCAAAAAGAATAAAAAATAAAAAAAGAATCAGAAAACCAAGATGGGATTCATCAACAAAGATGCATCTATAAAGGTACATTTGTTTAACAATTTTCCTTAGATGTGAACTTTGTTTTTCAGATATTTTCTAAATTTGGCACGGTCTTGAAGATTATCACCTTTACAAAGAATAATCAATTTCAAGCCTTGCTTCAGTATGCTGACCCACTGAATGCACATTATGCCAAAATGGTAATTATATTTTTTCATTTTTCAGTGGCTGTTAATAACTTTAGAGATACTTGAAGGAGGCCATCACCTCTCAATTGTTCCAGTTTATCTTTCTGGTTTTTCTGTTGGTGGTGTGCTATTTGTTTGTTTGTTTGTTTGTTTGTGGGTTTGCATTTAAATAATTGTTAATAGCATAGTTCCATATTTTCTTTTTTTCTAAGATAGAAATTACCAGTTGTTTTTTTTTTTTTTTTATAGGAAATAGCTTTAATTCTGTCACTTCTCAGATCTCTGAGACATCATTCCTGTTTGTCATGTTTAAAGTCTATACTTAAACATGGTACTCCTGATGTAATCTGACTGATAAAGTAGAATTTTGACCCTGTGGCTTCCTCTACTGTATTCAGTCATCTTGAGATTGATTTCTCTACTATTGTAGCCATATTTAACTCTCATTCCTATTGAACTCTAAATTGGTAAAGACATTAAAGATTAAGAACTAAGCTGCTAGCCGGGCGTGGTGGAGCATGCCTGCACTTGAGAGGCTGAGGCAAGCAGATCTCTGAGTTCAAGGCCAGCCTGGTCTACAGAGCAAGCTCCAGACCAGCTAGAATTAAAGAGAGACTGTGTCTCAAAAAGACAAAAAAAAAAAGAAGCTGTTATCAATTTATGTTGCCTTTTTAAAGTGCATGAGTCTTTGATTAATTTGATAGATAAAAAACTGCATTCAGTTGGTTGTATTAGATACAGCTTTTTTGGAGAGCTGTTATTACCCTTAATTATACCTTGTATTGGTATCTGAATCTTTTTTAGTTTTTGCTTAGAGATAAAGAGCCTAAAGTTTGATGTACTTTGCATTTAAGGCATTTTCTGGCACTCAGGAAATATTCCTATAACTTCTAGCTGCATATATGTTTTATATTACTTCTGTGTATCATGTAGTTGTCATGCTTTGGTTTATGGTATATATTTTAAGAAGGTGATGTCTTGGGGGCTGGAGAGATAGCCTAGCGGTTAAGAGCTCCGACTGCTCTTGCAGAGGACCAGGGTTCGATCCCCCAGCACCCACATGGCGGCTGAGAACCGTCTGTAACTCCAGTTCCAGAGGAATCCAACACCCTCTTCTGACCTCCGCGGCATTGCACGACACAGGTGCACAGACCTGCATGCAGACATTACACTCATACACATACAAAAATAAATAAAATTTAAAAAAAAGAAGGTGATGTCTTTATGGAAGCAGTCAGCCACAAATATCTTGTTGGTAAATTTTTATTCTTAATAAACCGAGGAGTTAACTGATCTTTGGTCACAACTCCAAATCTTCATTATTCAAAGTAGCAAGTACAAAAGAAAAAATATGCAATAGAAAATATTTGTATGTGTTAAATGACTGACAAATAGTAGTCACAGTGTCATTCATCTTAATATATAAAACATACTGAAATGAAGTTAAAGGTATGTTAATTTCACATTTCAAACATTTGCTGTGGGCAAAAAACATAGTAATAGTGTTTTTGTAATACTGTAGAATTGTTTTCCAAGCTTTTCTATCTTTTCTCTCATTTGATCTGACCAGTTAAGATAACAAAGGTAAATCTAGGTCTTTGTCCTTTGCTCTTTTGCTTAATAATGGACACTCTGTCAAGGTGGAGGCGGCTTCGGTTTTCAGTGTCATCTTGCCAAAACATCAGTCCTTTCTCTTATGCTTCAGGCTCTGGATGGCCAGAATATCTATAATGCATGCTGCACTCTGCGTATTGACTTCTCCAAGCTCACCAGCCTTAATGTGAAATACAATAATGACAAAAGCAGAGACTTCACTCGCTTAGATCTTCCTACTGGTGACAGCCAGCCATCTCTTGAAACCCCAATGGCTGCTGCTTTTGGTGAGTAGTCCTTTTTCAGTCACACGAAATTTTCTGAGGTTAGAAGTTTCATTTATTAATCTATGTCGGTCTTTCGAGACAGTTTCCCTGTAGCCCCAGCTGTCGTGGAACTCACTCTGTAGACCAGGCTGACCTTAAACTCACCAAGATCCATGTGCCTCTGCCTCCCAAGTGCTAAGATTAAAGGCATGCACTACCACACCTGGCTGATAACACTGATTAGGATTAAAGGTATGCGCCACCACAGCACGCCTGGCTGATTTTTAATATGCTAACTTAAAAATCAACAGAATATAAGTGCTCTTGAGAAAAATTATTTTTCTTTTAAAGTACGTTTGAAGAGACTTTTTATTATATAATAAATGTTTATATAAAGTCCAAAATAATAGCTGGAAGATTTTGGATGTATCATTAGGTTGATATGTACTACTTCTTAGTGTATACCTCTAAAAAGTATAGTTTATTATTTAAGCAAAATATCTAAGCTGGGCATAGTGGCTCATGTTTTAATCCTAGCACTCGGAAGGCAGAGGCAGGCAGATCTCTGTGAGTTCAATGCCAGCCTGGTCTGCATAGTAAGCTCCAGGCCAGCTGGGTCTATTGGGAGACCCTGTCTCAAAAAGACACCCCCCCTCCCCCAAAAGAAAAAATAAAATCTATCTTCAGCCAGGTGTGGTAGTTCATACCTTTAATCCCAGCACTCAGGAAGCAGGCAAATGTCTGTGAGTTCAAGGACACCTGGGGAGACAGATCATATCTCAAAAAAAAATTTTTTTTTTTATTTTTTTTTTAAAATCCCCTTCTGGGCTGGGCAGATAAGGCCTAGGGCCCTTGTTAAACGAAAGCGCTGGAACTGCTCTCATGAACAACGAGGGACCCGGCGATCTCGAATACCCCAAGCACCAACACACATGGGACAGCACCTGAAGAACCATCTTTTTTGGACTCCAAGATCACTCCAGTGCACGAAAAATCCCGACACCCATTTTCCTGACCTCCACTTGGCACTTGCAACGACACGCGCGTGCACCAACTTGCAAAAGACAACTACATTCAATACAAACAAATACAAGAAAATAAATAAGGGCTGCGAGAGATCAGGACCCATAGACGCCAGTAAAGAAGCAGACCGACCCGCTCTCCTGCCCACAGAACGGCACCCACAAGGGTTCGCAATCCCCCAAGACACCAACATGCGCGGACTGAAAGGGACAAGAAACCGTTCTGTACACTCCATCTCAGGCAGAACTCCAGCTCCAGTGAATCCGACGCCCCAACTCTGACCATCCCCGCCGGCACTTTGCAACGACCAACAGGACGGCGCAACAGACTTGCATGCAGACAATACATTCGTACACATACAGAAATAAATAAAATTAATAAAAAAAATTAAAAAAAAAGAATAAATAAAAAAAATTACCTTCCAAATTATTTTTTCTTTTGCTAAATAAAACACCGTATTATTGCCCTCTTTGTACTGTTTAACTCATTCTCTCTCTCTTTTTGGGGGGGGTGTATTTTTTGAGACAGGGTCTCTCTTTTAGTCCCAGTTGGCCTGGAGCTTGCTTTGTAGACCAGGCTAGCCTTGAATTCACAGAGACCTGCCTGCCTCTGCTTCCCAAGTGCTGGGATTAAAGAAAGCCAGCCACCATGCCTGGCTCATTCTCCTCTTTTATAGATGAGAAAATTAGAGAATTAAAGCAACTAATTGGTATCCAGAATTTTTTTTTTTTTTTTTTTTTAAGACATGGTGTCCTTGTATTGCCAGCTGGCCTGGAACTCACTATGTAGATTGGGCTGGCTTGGAACACACAGAAATCCACCTGCCTCTGCCTCCCTGTGTGCTGGGATTAAAGGCATGGGCCACTACCCAGAATTTTCTAGAAAATAGTTTGAAACTATTTAAAAATTTCTGACACTTATTTGCTGATTTGTCTAAAAGCCTTTGTTGTTATTTCACTTACAAATGATAGAAATTAAGGCATATTCAAGTTTGCCACAATTTGGCTTTGTAATGTAGAACTTTTGTCTCAGTAATTGAAAAAATACATTATTCAATATATATATATTGCTGTAGCTTACATCCTGATAGGTGGACATCTGAAAAATATGATTAAGAATTTTTGGTTTCTGAATATTAAAAAATCACAATGTCCACATTCCTTTTTTAATTATGGCCCAAGATACCTAAATGATCTTTAACTTACCTGTCCTGGCCCTTGAGTCAGTTGTTTCTCTAGTGCACTGTGGTTTCTTTCATTGGAAAATGATATTTAGGAACCATTATCTGTGATACATAGGCCTTAGCTGTGCTCATTACTGAGGCATGTCATAGTTTCTAGGTGCTCTAGAAAGACATGACTAGGACACATTTGTGTTTCCTAAATAGGTATTTGTCCTTTGGTGTGTATATAGTTACTTTGCTGTATGTAATGGCCATAAGCAATTTACAGAAGGAAGAAATTGTTGGGCTAATGGTTCCAGAGGGATAAAAGTCCATCGTGGGGGCTGGAGAGATGGCCTAGCGGTTAAGAGCGCCAACTGCTCTTGCAGAGGACCTGGGTTCGATCCCCAGCACCCACATGGCGGCTGAGAACCGTCTGTAACGCCAATTCCAGGAGAGCTCCAGTTCCAGGGGAATCCAACGCCCTCTTCTGACCTCCGCGGCATTGCACGACATGGGTGCACAGACCTACATGCAGACAGTACATTCATACACAAAAATAAATAAACAATAAATAAATAAAAAAAATTAAAAAAAAAAGTCCATTATGGTAGAGGAGGCACGGCAGGAGGCAGCCAGAGCAGAGAGCTGAGAGCTCACACCTCCAAGCATGTACAGTAAGCAGAGAGAAAAACTAGAAATTGTATTTAGCTGTAAGCCCTCAAAGCCTGACTCCAGCAAAGAGCTGCATCTCTTAAACTTCCCAAACATCGTCAGCAGCAGACCAAGTATTCTGTTCCTTCGGCCTGTGAAGGACACCTCATTCAAACTACTACTTATATATGCACTAAAAAGACAGGTTTTAGCTGTTGCTTCTGATTGTAGTCTAGCATTATGGTCTGTCTCTCTCTCTCTCCTCCCCCACCCCCACCCCCCAGAAATGAGAGGTCTGATTTTCATTATCCTGACTGTATTTACTCATTTGTTCAATCCTAAGACACACAGAGTAGCTTCAGAATGGCCAGTGCACCACAGACAGGTTAGTTGTCTTTACTTTATTCACAGTTATCTTGGCATAGAAGAAACTCTTGGCATTTTGATTGAAACTTTGAGTAATTTACAAATTGCTTGCAATATAATTGATGCCTTAACAGTAGAATCTTCCAATCTTTGAAAGTTGCACGTACATTCAGATCCTTCTTAATGTCGTAGTATAATTTGATGACTTTTCTCTATAAGAGTTTGCATGTAGCCCGGTGTCCTAGTTTGTCTTCCATTGCTGTGACAAAACACTCTGACAGACACCAACTTGGGAAGGAAAGGGTTTTTTCAGCTTACATCTCCTAGGTCACAGTTCATCACTTAGGAAGCCCAAGGCAGGAACTCAGGGCAGGAACCTGGAGGCAGGAGCTGAAGCACAGGCCATGGAGGAATGCTGTTTACTGGCTTGCTCCCTTGGCTCATGCCCAGCCTGCATTTTTATACGGTACACAACAGCCTGCCCAGGGTGGCACCACTCATTGTGGGCTGGGCCCTCCCACACTGCTTGACCATCAAGACAATACTCCACAGATGTGGCCACAGGCCAATCCAATGGAGCCAATTCCCCATTTGAGGCTCCCTCAACCCAGGTGTGTCAAATTGACACTAAAGCTATCCAGCACACCCGGCGTGCTTCTGCATGCCTTTAATCCCAGCACTCGAGAGGCAGAGGCAGGTAGATCTCTGTGAGTTCAAGGACAACTTGGTCTACATAGTAAGCTCCAGGCCAGCTGAGGCTAAAGGGAGAGACTGTCTTAAAAAGACAAGGAAAAAAAAAGTGTCCTTTTTTTTTTTTTTTCCTCTTTGTCTTTTCGAGACCAGGTCTCCCTGTAGCCCGAGCTGTCCTGGAACTCACTCTGTAGACCAGGCTGGCCTTGAACTCACAAAGATCCGCCTGCCTCTGCCTCCCAAGTGCTAGGATTACAGGCTGCGCCACCACACCATCTTTTTTTTTTGGTCTCTTTTGATCCCTTTTTTTTCTATTTGCTTTAGTAAGATGTACGAGTTATAAAAAGCATTAGAGCTGGGCGTGGTGGTGCACGCCTTTAATCCTAGCACTTGGGAGGCAGAGGCAGGCGGATCTTTGTGAGTTCAAGGACAGCCTGGCCTACAGAGTGAGTTCCAGGACAGCCTGAGGCTCCAGGGAGACCTTGTCTCAAAAAGACAACAACAACAACAAAAAAAGCATTAGATTCACTGGAGTCTAGTACAAAGAAAAGAAAAAAAAGTATTTGAGGGGCTGGAGAGATAGCCTAGCGGTTAAGAGCACCGACTGCTCTTGCAGAAGACCTGGGTTCTATCCCCAGCACCCACATGGCAGCTAAGAACTATTTATAACTCCAGTTCCAGGGGAATCCGAGACCCTCTTCTGACCTCCTCGTCATTGCACAACCCGGGTGCAGAAACCTACATGCTGACAGTACATTCATACACATACAAAAATAAGTAAATAAAAAAAGCATTAGAATAGCCAAAGAATTAAAAAGAATTGTAAGACTTATATAGAAGTGCAGTATTAAGACCAAGTTTGGGGGCTGGAGAGATGGCTCAGTGGTTAAGAGCACCGACTGCTCTTGCAGAGGACCTGGGTTCGATTCCCAATACCCACATGGTGGTTAAGAACTGTCTTTCCAGGGGAATCCGACACCCTCTTCTGACTTCCGTTAGCATTGCACAACACCGGTGCACCAAACTACATACAGACAGTACACTCATACAACATAAAAAAAAAAATAAATAAAAATTAAAAGAAAAGACCAAGTTTGATTATATAAAAACATTAGTGTCCAAGGTGGCACATGCCTACATTCCAAGCACTCAGAAAGCTGAGACTGGAAGATCCCTAGTTGAAGATCATCCTGGGCTTAGTGAATTCAGACTCAGCTTTACTGGTGTAAGTCCTGTCTTGTAGATAAAATTAAACAACTAAAGCAATTTTTTTTAACTAAAACAATTTTAAAAAGAGGCTGAGCACACCTTTCATCTCAGTACTCAGGAAGCAAAGGCAGGTAGATCTCTGTGAGATGAAGGCCAGCCTAGTCTGTTTAGGGAACTCCAGGCCATCTAGGGCTATAAGGAGGAGACCCTGCTGAAAAGAGAAGAGAAGAGAAGAGAGGAGAGGAGAGGAGAGAGGGGAGAGGGGAGAGGGGAGGGGAGAGGAGAGGAGAGAGGAGGGGAGAGGAGAGATGAGAGGGGAGAGGAAGGGAGAGGAAAGAGGAGAGAGGAGAGGAGAAGAGAGAAGAGAAGAGAAAAGAAAAGAGAAAACATGGGCTGGAGAGATGGCTCAGCAGTTAGAGAGAGAGAGAGAGAGAGAGAGAGAGAGAGAGACTGACTGTGCACTGACATGCCACAGTGCATATGAAAGTCAGGAAAACTTTTTTGCAGAAGTCTTTTCTCCCTAGGATCAAGCCGAGGTGGTCAGGTTTTTCGGGGTGTACCTGTTTCCACTTAGTCATCTTTTAAAAAATTATTTTTTTATGTGTGTGAATGTATTGCCTGCATGTGTATAAGTGCATCACGCTGTGCAATGCCTGTAGCGGTCTGACAAGGGAATTAGATCCCCTGGATCTGGAGTTGTAGATGGCTGTCAGCCAGCATGTGAGTGCAGGGAACTGAACCTGGGTCCTCTGTAAGAACAGCCAGTGCTCTTAAAAACTGAGCCATTTCTCCAGCCATGCCCCCCCCCCAATCCCACTGAGCCTTCTTGTAGCTTCACAACTTGGGATATGGGGGGGGTGTTTGTTTGTTTGTTTATACTTGATTGGTAGTGTTAACAGCCTGGAAATATCCTAAGAAACAGGAAAATCTTCAAATGTTTAGTCACACCACACTGGCAAATAGATTGAAATGGACTTTAGCTATCTATATAAAACTTAAGGCCAGACCAATTTCCAGAAGACACAGAAAAAATCTTTCCAACCTGGAGGTATATAAAGTTACCAAAACATAAAAACATGAATTGCAAGGGGAAATAATAATTTGTCTTATTTACCCAACAAAGTTCACCAAAATTTAAATTGGAACCTGGGAAAGTAGCTCAGCGCTACAGTGCTTGTCTGTCTCATGTGAGGCCCGAGGTTCTACTCTGTCAATCAATAAGAAAAAGAATTTCCATTGTTTGAAAATATCAAAAAACAAGCCACAGACTTGAAGAAAAATATTTTGCAACACAATTTATCACACAATTTTTTTTTTTTTTTTTTCTTTTTTTGACAGGGTCTCCCTGTAGCCCCAGCTGTCCTGGAACTCACTCTGTAGACCAGGCTGGCCTTGAACTCACCAAGATCCACCTGTCTCTGCCTCCCGAGTGCTAGGATTAAAGGTGTGCGCCACCACGCCCATCCACACAGATATTTTTTTAAACATAGGAAGTGATCCTACCAGCAACCATTGAACACTTTCCAAGTCAAGCACATTCTTCTTCTTTTTTCTTTTTTTAATTTATTTTTTATCTATATGAATGTACTGTCTTCATGTAGGTTTATGCACCCATGTCGTGCAAATGCTGAGGAGGTCAGAAGAGGGTGTCAGATTCCCCTGGAACTGGAGTTAAAGACAGTTCTTAGCTGCCATGTGGGTGCTGTGGTTTGAACCCAGGTACTCTGCAAGAACAGTGGGTGCTCTTAACCACTAGGCCATCTCTCCAGCCCCACACACAAATATTTTTATCAAGGATAACAAACTTATTTATAAGGAATATGGAAAAAATGGGCAAGAAAAGATTTCCCCAAAAAACCACTGTATGGATGGGAATATGCACATGAAAAAATGCTCAGTGTCAGTAATCTCAGGGACCTTTCCTGATCCTGGTTTTGCATGCCTTTAATCCCAGCACTCGGGAGGCAGAGGCAGGTCGATCTCTGTGAGTTCAAAGCCAGCCTGGTCTACATAGCAAGCTCCAGGTCAGCTGGGACTAAAGGGAGATCCTGTCTCAAAAAAAAAAAGAAAGTTTTTTCTTACCCTAGAAGGATTTTTTTTTTTTATAGACACATATGATTGGAAATATTTTTAAATTGTTGTTTTTGTTATTGATTTGGAGGGCTTTTTTTGGCTTGCCTCTCACTTCNCTCCTGTGAGCATAGCAGCAGGTGTAGCTGAGGAGCACAGACTCTGGAGCCAGACTAGACTTCAGTTCTCAGTGCAACCACTTGACATCTATAATAAAGCACTTTATTTTAATGACCATACATCCCACCGTGACTGGGAAAGTCGCTAGCTATGCCTGTGGTTCCAGCATAATATTATTACCACCTGCAGTATGCAACACATGCCAACAAGCATGGAAACTTCCATGGTTACCACATCATAGAATGGGAACAGGTTATCTAACTTTGCAGGCTGCCTGGGAGCATTACAGGAGAGAATGTGTCTGGAATGTCTCAGTGCCTCAGGGCTCCAGGCAGAAGTGATGCCACGAACAAACAGCACACAGAACACGCCCCGTGTTGCCAGTTCTGCCTGGGACGGGACCCTTCCTCCTGCTTCAGTGTTAGCTCCCCTCCTTGAGCATTAAATATTCAGCAGAAAAAGGTTCCACCAGCATTTCTTACCAGTTCTTCCAGGTTTTCAAACTGAGCGAGTTCAGCTCCTAAAGCCTTGCAGGAGGCCTGGCTGTGTGTCCAGTTTCTTGTGTCTTCAGAAAAATAGAAACATTTATTTCCAAATCCAGCCCAGCTTCCTGGGCAGGCAGCGCAGACAGGACTCAGGACGATCTGCTCTGGCTTTCTCACTGACAAAGCAACAGAAAGTGCAACTACAGCTGCAGTGAGGACTGTGATCAGCAGACAGCAGCACAGCTTGACGGGGGCCACAGGAGAGACAAGTGCTGGACATGTTCCTTGGAGTTTTCTACCGCTTTCTTCCTCCTGCAGGCCACGTGGGGAGGTGGGCTCTGTTGGGAACATGTACACCAACACCCGCCTCTCACTTCTTTAAACATGCATTTAAACTTTCTACTAATTCCAATGTCTGAAATTTTTACAATTGTCTTCCTGTTTGAATAGTACTTCCTTTTTTTCCTTCTTTTTTTGGTGAAGTGATAACCTGGATAATTAATTATGAGCATTGTTTCAGGCTTTTAACAGAAAATGAACAGTTTGTTTATATGCAACATTAAAGTCTTCTAGGATCATTTCAACCTATATTCAACCTAAACAGCTTGATTTTTCTCTTGGACTCCCAAGAAATGTGAATATTTATTAGAGCTTCCATTTGATTAGAATTTTTCAGGGAGTTTTCTCTGTTCCATACAGAGGAGCCATAAGTCTTCTGAGGACAGAAAACAGTTAGGTGGGTAGGCTCTGTTAGGTTTATACTAATAAATAAAGCAGGTAGGTGGGTAGGCTGTGGTAGGGTTATACTAATAGATAAAACAGGTACGTGGGTAGGCTCTGTTAGGGTTATACTAATAGATACATGAACTGTACTTTAGCCTATACCTATGGTCATTTCCTTGTCAACAACTTCCAACTTAATTTTTTTGCAGTTTGATTTATTCTTTCTCAGAAACTTAGTTTCCTTTTTTATTCTATAACTTGAAAGACCTCTTCCTCTTTTGAAATTCTATTCCTCAGGATCCCAAGGATCACTCCTCCCCCAATTTCTAAGGCGTTTGTTTGTTTGTTTGTTTTTGTCTTCCCCGTAGGATATTCTTCCCTTCATTTTAGTTCTGATCGTTTTTTGTTTTGTTCCCTTTTCAGTGGAACGCTCAGCTCATCTGTACGGCATAGATAATTACACACCTGTATAGTTTCTTAGAATAATTATTCTGAGTTTGCCTTGCTATTTCCATTTGTGGGTATTTCCACTTGAATGTCTTTCAGTCATCTCACACTTCATATATTCCGAAGCAAGTTTATTACTTCTCCCAGGCTTCTTGAAAAGAACAGCATTTGTCTACTGTCTAAATACATAACACTGTGCTTCAAAATTATGTAATGTCGAGATCTCCCGAGACCAGCTGAAGCACAGGAAGGTAGGTCGGAACTGGGTGCTTCAGCAAGGCTGATTGTTGATTGACTTATTCTAGTTAATCTGTTAATCCAGTTGTCTTTGGATTGGTTTGCTTTTGTGGCTGTGGGGGCGGAGTTATCCTCCCAGTTGGTATAAAAGGTAGGGTTGTGTGAGTCTTGAGATATGAGATCTCCCAAGACCAACTGAAGCGCAGGTACAGCTAAAGAGCACCCCCCACACACCCCCACACCCCCGCCAACTGGGATTACAAAGGCATCTGAAGGAGGCAAGCAAAGCAAGCCTTCAACACAGTGAAAAGGCATTTAGGACTCACATTGGAATATAGGCAAGGAGAAAGCCCATATGCCAGGAACACAAAGAAGACACAACACGGGAAAGGGGCAGAATAATCCTGCACCAAGCTCTACCAACCCTATGGAAGATTCCTACAGTGGGATCCCTCTGGGGATGGCCCAGGACACAGATATCATAAACACAATTGGGAACATATTTAAAGAACTACAACATTATAAAGAGCAAATCAAAGAACTAAGAAAAGAGAATGAAGAACTCAAGAAGGACCTAGAGAGAGAGAATGACAAAACTCCAGAAGGAAGTAGAAACACTGAAAAGATCCCATGCTGAAAAAGAAGGAAACCAACCAGGGAAGCAAAGAGCTACAGGAAGAGATTAAGAAGCTCCAAAAAGAAGTAGAAATACTAAAGAAATCAGAAGAGGAAATGAAAAAGGAAATCAAACACTCATCCAATCAAGAGGAAAGGAATGGAAAAA
>VZQC01000836.1:916009-958602 GCA_009823505.1 Rhizomys pruinosus | reverse complement strand
GTGGTGGCGGATGCCTTTAATCCTAGCACTTGGGAGGCAGAGGCAGGTGGATCTTTGTGAGTTCAAGGCCAGCCTGGTCTACAGAGTGAGTTCCAGGACAGCTGGGGCTACAGGGAGACCCTGTCTCAAAAAGACCAAAAAACCAAAAATCAAAAAGACCAAAAAACAAAAAAGAAATAAAAGCATTCCTGGAACTGAATGACAATGACAATACAACACAACAAAACCTATGGGATACATTAAAAGCAGTCCTAACAGGGAAGTTTATAGCCCTGGGTGGCTACATTAGAAAAACAGAAAGCACAAGTGAACAATCTAACACTACAGCTGAAAGCACTTGAGAGGCAACAACAGATGAAGCGAAACGCAACAGACAGGAAGAAATAACAAAAATCAGAGAAGAAATCAATGAAATAGAAACAAAGAAAACAATACAAAAAAATCAATGAATCCAAAATTTGGTTCTTTGAAAGAATAAACAAGATAGACAGACCTAGCCCAGTTAACCAAAAGAAAGAAGGAACAACTCCAAATCAGTAGAGTCTGTGATGAAAAGGGAAATATCACAACAGACAAGGAAAAGATCCAGAAAATCATATGGGAATACTCCAAAAACCTATACTCTACCAAGTTTGAAAACCTAGAACAAACAAATGAATATCTGAAATCCTGGGAATCACCAAAGCTCAACTAAGAAGAGATTGACAACTTAAACAGACCCTAATGCATGTAGAAATTGAAGATGTAATAAGAAACCTCCCAACTGCGAAAAGCCCAGGCCCCGACGGTTTCACGGCAGAATTTTATAAAACGTTTCAAAAAGACCTACAACCATTATTACTGAAACTGTTTAGAAGGATACAATCAGAGGGAACTCTCCCAAATTCCTTCTATGAAGCCAGCATCACTCTATTACCAAAACCTGGCAAAGATACAACTAAAAAGGAAAATTATAGACCCATCTCCCTAATGAACACAGATGCCAAAATCCTAAACAGGATACTGGCAAATCGCATACAGACCCACATCAAGAAGATCATCATGACCAAGTTGGATTCATACCAGATATGCGGGGATGTTTCAACATACAAAAGTCAATAAACATCAAACACATAAATGGAATGAAATACAAAAACCACACCATCATCTCAACTGATGCTGAAAAAGCCTTTGACAAAATCCAGCATCCCTTCATGCTTAAAGTCCTAGAAGGAATTGGATTGGAGGGATCATTCCTCAATCTAATCAAAGCCATATACAGGAAACCCAAAGTGAATATCATCCTAAACGGGGAAGTGACAGAAACATTCCCTTTAAAGGTAGAAACTCAGTGCCCCCTGTCACCACTCTTTCAATATAGTGCTTGAAACACTTGCTAGGGCAATAGGGCAAGAAAAGGAAATTAAAGGAGTACTAATTGGAAAAGAGAAAGTCAAGCTATCCCTATTTGCTGATGATATGATTGTTTACTTAAGGGATGCTAAAAACTCCAGTAGAAAATGATTAGAAACAATTAACAGCTTCAGCAAAGTGGCAGGATACAAAATTAACCTAAAAAAAAAATCAATGGCCTTTCTTTACACCAAGAACAAGCAACTGGAGAAAGAATTCAAAGAGACTTTCCCACTCACCATAGCCTCAAAAACAATAAAATACCTAGGAACAAAACTAACCAAAGACGCCAAAGATCTCTACAACAAAAATTTTAAACCTTTAAAGAAAGAAATTGAAGAAGACATCAGAAGATGGAAAAACCTCCCATGCTCATGGATTGGGAAAATTAACATTGTAAAAATGTCCATTTTACCAAAACTCTTGTATAGATTTAATGCAATCCCAATCAAAATCCCCAAGAGTTTCTTCACAGGCTTGGAAAAAAAAGTTCTTAAATTCATTTGGAAAAACAAAAGACCCCGAATAGCCAAATCAACCCTGAGTGAAAAGAGCTACACAGGAGGGATCTCTATACCAGATTTTAAACTATACTACAGGGCTATAGTCATAAAAACAGCCTGGTACTGGCACAAAAACAGACCTGTTGACCAATGGAACAAAACCGAAGATCCAAATCTGAGCACATACAATTTCAGCCATCTCATATTTGACAAGGGGGCCAAGAAACCACAATGGAGAAAAGACAGCATCTTCAGCAAGTGGTGTTGGCAAAACTGGATCACCACTTGTAGAAGAATGAAATTAAACCCCTACCTCTCACCCTGTACAAAAGTCAACTCCAGATGGATTAAAGACCTCAATGTGAAACCCCAAACTCTGAAGGTGATAGAAGAAAAAGTTGGCAGCAGACTACAAGACATAGGCGTAGGAAAAGACTTCCTAAATCAGACAGCAGCTGCACAAGAATTAAGGTCGACAATTGACAAATGGGACCTCATCAAACTCAAAAGCTTCTGTACATCAAAAGAAACAATCAAGGAAGTGAAGAGAAATCCCACAGAGTGGGAGGAAACCTTCACTGCAGATACATCTGACAAAGCATTGATTTCCAGAATATATAAACTACTCAAAAAACAAAGAAAAAAGAAAACAAATGACCCGCTCAATAGATGGAGCAAAGAACTGAACAGAGACTTCACAAGCGAGGAATTAGAGATGTCTGAGAAACACCTCAAGAACTGCTCAACATCACTAATCATTAAGGAAATGCAAATGAAAACCACTTTAAGATATCATCTTACTCCAATAAGACTGGCTAGGATCAAGAAAACAAATGATACCAAGTGCTGGAGAGGTTGTGGGGAAAGGGGAACACTCATCCACTGCTGGTGGGAATGTAAACTCGTACAGCCACTATGGAAAGCAGTGTGGAGAACCCTTGGAAGACTTGGAATGAACTTGCCACCCGACCCAGCCATACCACTCCTGGGCATGTACCCTCAAGACTTACGCCACCACAGAGATACATGCACGGCCATGTTTATTTCAGCTCTCTTCACAATAGCAAAGAGCTGGAACCAACCTAAATGCCCCTCAACTGACGAATGGATAGAGAAAATGTGGTACATCTACACAATGGAGTTCTATGCAGCAGTAAAGAAAGACGACATCACGAGCTTTGCAGGAAAATGGCTGGAGCTAGAGGACATCATGCTGAGTGAAGTAACACAGTCCCAGAAAAACAAACGACGAATGGTATCCCTCATCTGTGGATGCTAGTGCCAATTACCCAGTTGTAAGTATTTCTTGTGTAGGGCCCCCTGAGCTTCTGTACAAAGCAGTTGGACATAATGCATTTTGGAAACAACAACAACAACAGAAAATACTGCATCAAAGAACTGACTGAAACAGTGAACTTCTGCTCAAAACAGTCAACTTCCTCATGGAGAATATTGAGAAAGACTGAGAAAGAGATGAAAAGCATGTTTGGCAGAATGCATGAGCTCTGGTGATGGGGTGGGGGAATGGGTGGAGACATGGGTCTAGATTTGATTAAAAAACATATAAATAAATTAATTAAAAAATATGTAATGTCTAGCTAAAGTTTTCCCTTATCTTCCAGAAAAAAGCCTTTCTAACAGTCATAGTGAATCCTGTACGACTCCTCCTTAGTCCACTTGTAGTACACTTTTATTGATAGTACTAGAGGACCCTCAGTAATTCATACTTGGATTTTTTTGAGTGTCTCAAAGACAATGATTTTATCTCATGTTTGTTTAAACAGGATCACACCATACAGTCTAGTCTGAACTTAAATTTATGAGCCCCCCCCCACCCCCCACTGTAGTCCTGGACTTACATACATATGCCACAATGTCCAGCTTCTTTCTTTTTATCAGCACAGTATCGCTTAGGTACAATACAGTTTCCATGTATTTGATGGTTTTTCACATGAAAAAAAATAATGCTCTAAGAGCCAGAATCTCAGCCTAAACCCTGCTCTTTCCCTTGAACCCAATTGAAAGAGCTCAGCTTCTGAGGGTAGCAGGGGCTTTTACACATGAGGGGGTCACCATTTGAAAACTATATATTCCAGTCGGGTGTGGTGGTGCATGCCTTTAATCCTAGCACTCAGGATGCAGAGGCAGGCGGATCTTTGTGAGTTGAAGGCCAGCCGTGGTCTACAGAAAGAGTTTTAAGAAAGGCTTCAATTCTTTTTTTCAAAATTTTATTTATTTTTGTATGCGTATGAATGTACTGTCTACATGTTGTAGGTCTGTGCACCCGTGTCGTGCAATGCCGCAGAGGTCAGAAGAGGGTCTCGGATTCCCCTGGAATTGGAGTTACAGATGGTTCTTAGCCGCCATGTGGGTGCTGGGGATGGAACCTGGGTCCTCTGCAAGAGCAGTTGGTGCTCTTAACTGCGAGGCTATCTCTCCAGCCCCTAATTCATTTTTATATAGCCATTTCATACTCCTTTGATGAGCATATTTGTAGAAAATAGTGTATTTATTGTCGCTTCTCTTCCTTACCAGGTGCACCAGGTATAATTTCCTCACCATATGCAGGGGCTGCTGGATTTGCCCCAGCCATTGGATTTCCTCAAGCTACAGGTGAATGAATATCTTTTCAGATTGAATTTGAAATGATTTTTAAAATAAGATTGCCAAGGAAGAACCTTGGAGCACTTCCTTAAGGAAAACATGACATCTTTTAGACAAAAAAATAAAATCCTCCAATTCAAGCAATATGTGTATGTATGTCTGTATGTATATATTTATGTGTGTATATATATAACTATGTATATATAATGTAGCAATATAAGTTTTAGAGAACAACAACAAAAGAACTGAAAAAAAATACTCTGGAAAGACTCGGAAAAAGATGCAGTACATGTATGGCAGAGTGCAGGAACTCAGGCAGCATGGGAGGCATGGAAAGGGAAGCGACTCTAGATTTGGTTGAGAAATGATGTATGACCTATGCAAAAAGTTTAATAATAATGATAAGGTTTTTAGGAGTTTACTGAAATTTGAGTAATTTAAAATAAAAGCACTAGGTAAAGGTAACTTGTGTGGATTACATCCTTCTCTGTCTAGTGAATGTTAATTATATTTAGAATGAATTGGTCTGTCTTTATTGATAAGCTCATTACATATTGAACAGACACGAGTAATCTTTGTCTTCCATGCTTTTGCAGGGCAATATAGTCAGTAAATAACTACTATTCAGCACGTTTAGAATATGTTTTTATCATTAAAGAGTTCAGAAGATTGCCATAGAAAGGTGTGCATGTCATTTATTTCAAGGGATGCATTTTTCTCTTTAATGGTAATAGTTAAGAAATGGGAGTATTTCAGTAATGATTCTTAATTTGATCATATTCTTGGTGATATTGTCTCTATAAAGAAAACACTTGAGGTAAGTGATGATGATATGCCATGAATCTGATTTTATATATTCCTGACTTCCAGCTAATTTCATGGATATAACTGTGTTTTACAACTTTTTTTTTTTTTTTTTTTTTTTTTTTTTAGATGTTAAGAAGGAAAAAAAAAAAAGGCTAGGATAAATAAGATATGGCGAAGAAGCTATGCACAATTTAAAATACAGTTTATCGAGGCCTAGAGAAGACACAGTGGTTTGAGCGCCACCACTGCCTGAACAGGACTCTTGGGTTTGATTCCCAGCCACATGGCAACTGTCTTTAAGCCAGGCTTGATGGTGTGCACCACCTTTCTACTCCTTAGCACTCATCCTAGCACTGGGAGGCCGAGGCAGGTGAATCTCTGTCAGTTTTCAAGGCAGGGCTGGTTTACAGAGCACCAGGACAGCTGGGCATAGGAGACCCTGTCTCAAAAAAAAACATAAAAAAAAAAAAAAAAAAAGTTGTAAAACACAGTTATATCCATGAAATTAGCTGGAAGTCAGGAATATATAAAATCAGATTCATGGCATATCATCATCACTTACCTCAAGTGTTTTCTTTATAGAGACAATATCACCAAGAATATGATCCAAATTAAGCCATCTATTACTGAAATACTCCCATTCTTAAACTATTACATTTAAAAGAGAATAAAATGTCATCCCTTTGAAAAAGACTATGAACACCTTTTCTATGACAATTTCTGGAAACTCTTTACCGATAAAAACTATTCTAAACGTGCTGAATCGTCGTTATTTACTGACTTATATTGCCCGTGGCAAAAGCATGGAAGAAAAAGATTAGCTGTGTCTCTGTGTTACAAATAGTATTGTCTATCATAAAGACAGACCAATTCATTCTAAATATAATTAACATTCACTAGACAGAGAAGGATGTAATCCACACAAGTTACCTTTACCTAGTGCTTTTATTTTAAATTACTCAAAATTTTCACGAGAAAACTCCTAAAAATTCTCATTTATTATTAAACTTTTTGTTATAGGTCTCTACATTCATTTCAACCCAACTTAGACGTCGCTCTTCCTTTCATGCTCCCATGCGCTGATTGCACTTTGCCATACATGTACTGCATCTTTTTCCGAGTCTTTCCAGAGTATTTTTTTTCAGTCTTTGTTGGTTGTTCTCTACAACTTTTAATTGCTACATTATATATACTTATATATCTATCATACACACATACAATTATAATTACAGACATACATAACACATATTGCTGAATGGGACTGGATTTATTTTGTTTTGTCTGGATACAGATGTCCATGTTTTCTTAAGGAAGAATGCTCAAAGGTCTTCTTGGCAATTCTTATTTAAAATATCCATTTCAATTCAATCTGAAAGATATCATTCACCTGTGGCTTGAGGAAATCCAATGGCTGGGGCAAATCCAGCAGCCCCTGCATATGGTGAGGAAATTATACCTGGTGCACCTGGTAAGGAAGAGAAGCGACAATAAATACACTATTTTCTACAAATATGCTCATCAAAGGAGTATGAATGGTCTATATTAAAATGAATTAGGGGCTGGAGAGAATAGCCTCGCAGTTAAGAGCACCAACTGCTCTTGGCCGCGGACCAGGTTCCATCCCATCCACCACATGGCGGCTTAAGACACCATCTGTAACTCCAATTCAGGGAATCCAATGCCCTACACTCTTCTGACCTCTGCGCGGCTTGCAGGAAACGGGTTGCCACAGGACTACAACATGTAGGGCAGACATTCATACGCATACAAAACAAATAAAAATTTTTGAAAACAAAAGCATTGACAGCTTTCTTAAATCTTTCTGTAGACCACGGCCGCGCCTTCAAACTCACAAAGATCCCGCTGCCTCTGCTCCGGTGCTAGGATTAAAGGCATGCACCACCACACCCGACTGGAAATATATAGTCTTCAAGGTGGACCCCCTATGTGTAAAAAAGCCCCTTTTTGCTACCTCAGAATCTGCGCTCTTTCAATGGGTCAATGGAACGAGCAGGGTGGGTTTAGGCTGAGATTCTCGGCTCTAGAGCCATTATTTTTTTTTTCATGTGAAAAATACTTCAAATACATGGAAAACCGTATTGCACCTAATCATACTAGTGCTTGAATAAAAAGACCGAAGCTGGCATTGTGGCATCTGATGTACGTCCAGGGATACAGTGGGGGGGGGGGGGGGGCTCATAAATTTAAGTTCAGACTAGACTGTATGGTGTGTCTGTTCTAAACTAACATGAGATAAAATCCTGTTTGAGTGACCCTACTCCTATTATAATTCCAATATTCACTCAGTAGATTATTCATGCGGGTCTCTCTTTTTCGTTACGATTCCTTCTAAACATATTGCTTATATCATCGTGGTCGATAGCGACGGCACGTTGTGCCTCTGGTATTGACTTTACATGACCTCGTTGTATGTAACGGTTTGCGCTTATGTTAATATAAAGGTCTGTTATTATATATAATTAAGTCTAGACATACTATCTTACTTTAATATTTCTGATCGTCTTCTTTAATACATTCCCCCTTCATAGACCATGTCTTCCCCCCCACATACTCTCACTTTCAACCCCTATCACAGAGCTCTTTCTTATCTGTATTCTCCTGCTCAAAACTTGATCTCTTATTCTACCCTCCAATTTCTTTCAACCTTTTCTTTCTCATTTCTCATTGAGCGAGTTGACGCCTGGCAGAGTTGACTGTTTCAATCGTCTTTGAAACTCTTAGTCGCTTTCTGCTTGGCTCTGTGATTTTTTCTTTTTTTTTCCTGCACGGTCCAGCTGTCGCCACCCCACTATGCATCACTCCCACCTGCTTCCTTCTGCTCCAATACACTGCCTCACATGGGGCCCCAAGCCCACGCACTATCACAACCTATGGTAACTACTGCACACATAGTCCTCCACAGTCTGCGTGCGGACACCATTGGGTTTCGCTTTGCTGCGGGACTCCCGTCCGTACTTCATTCTCTAACGCTTCCTGAGCTCCCCTACCGTCCTGCCATTTTTCTATAGCAAAATGTTGTTTTTCATNTAAATTCTTTTTGTTTTTTTTGTTTTTTTTGTTTTTTTTTTTTTTTAATTTATGGCACCAGGCCAACACTCAGCTTGGGAGGAATGTGGCCCCCTTATCTTCTAATTCTTGGAATTTAACTGATTTTAATTGTTCATAAACAAGCAGAAACATAAAATTTACCTGTTTGAATCTCCAAATGTTTAATTCTTGTACATTTGGAAGTGATAATGTGTCTTCCCTTCCTTCTCAAAGAAGCGTAGGTGCTGCTTTTATGCACTGTATGTAAAAGAAAACAGTAATAGCTTATTTAAGGAAGTTTCAAATTCAGTACAGAAAGCTCCTAATTTGATAAGACCTTTTTGTGGCTTTGATTTTGAGACAGGGTCTCACAGTAGCCCTAGTGGCCTCCATCTCACAGAGATACCTGCCTCTGCCTTCTGAGTGCTGGGACTAATGATGTGTTCCATCACACCTGGCTAATATAAAGATTTTTAATGGGAAGAATCAATAAATTGAGTCTGGAAGTGTAGCTTAGTGGTAGAGTGGCACATGCAAGACCCTGAGTTAAATTCTTAGCGCGCGCTCTGTCTTTCGATAGATAGATAGATAGATAGATAGATAGATAGATAGATAGATAGATAGATAGATGCAATAGGGAATTGGATTATTTTATATTACTTGTTTTGTTTTGTTTCTGAGACAGGGTCTCCCTGTAGCCCCAGCTGGCCTGGAACTCACTCTGTAGACCAGGCTGGCCTTGAACTCACAGAGATCTGCCTGGCTCTGCCTCTGCCTCCTGAGTGCCAGGATTAAAGGTGTGTGCCATCATGCCCGGCTTAAAGATGGTTCTTAGCCTCCATGGGTGCTGGGAATCAACCCCAAGTCCTCTGCAGGAGCAGTCAGCGCTCTTAGCCACTCAGCCATCTCTCCAGCCCCTATTACTAGTGCTTTTTTATTTCATGTATATGAGGGTTTGCCTGCATATATGTATGTTCACTATGGTACCTGTGGAGGCCAGATGTGGTTGTTGGTTTCTCTAGAGCTGCAGTTACAGATGATCACATTTTATGTAGGTGCCGGGAATTGAACCTGGGTCCTCTTCAACAAGCAGCAAGTGTTCTTGACCATTGCATCATTTTCCTGGCTTCCATACTTCTTAAGCAAAGAAAGAAATAGTGGACTTAAAATGTTGTTTAAATAATAATGTAAGTGTACAGTATTATAGGACTCTGAGTTCATGAATATCTAGGTGGAAGTCTAAAACATTATCACAAAAAATAAATCTGTTATCATAGTATGTATGTAGCAATTTACAAGGTTAAAAAATAGTTTTGGAGGCCGGGCATGGTGGCGCACACCTTTAATCCTAGCTCTTGGGAGGCAGAGGCGGTCAGATCTTGGTGAGTTCAAGGCCAGCTGCATCTATAAAGTGAGTTCTAGGACAGCTGTCTCAAAAAAAAAAAAAGTTTTCAGGGCTGGAGGGATAGCTCAGCAGTTGAGAGCACTGACTGCTTTTGCAGAGGACCCAGGTTCGAGTCCCAGCTCCCACATGGTGGCTAAGAAACGTCTTAGGACATGGTGGTGTACGCCTTTAATCCCAGCACTGGAGAGGCAGAGGCAGAGGCAGGCAGATCTCTGATTTCAAAGCCAGCCTGGTTTACATAGCGAGTCCAGCCCAGCTGGGACTAAAGGGAGACCCTGTCTCAAAAAAGCCAAAAAATAAAAAACATAAAAATAGTTTTCCTGAGATAACCATGGTGACTCACACCTCTAACCTCAGCACTTGGAGGCAGAAGCAGATGGATCTCTGGGAGTTCAAGGCCAGCCTGGTCTATATAACAAGGCCATCTGGGGCTACATAGAAACCCTGTCTCGAAAAAGCTGAAAAAGAAAAAAAAAGTTTTCCTATATAAATTATAATGTAATAACACCCAGTGTTCATGTTTGTGATTTCTGCTGAATGACTTTTTAAAAATATATATATTGGGGGGCTGGAGAGATGGATCAGCAGTTAAGAGCACCAACCGCTCTCGCAGAGCGCCCGGTTCGATTCCCAGCACCCACGTGGCAGCTGAGAACCATGTTTAACTCCAGTTCCAGGGGAATCAGACACCCTCTTCCGACCTCCGCGGCATTGCATGACACGGGTGCACCAACCTATCTGCAGACAGTACACTCATACACATAAAAAGTAATAAATAAAAACATTAAAAAATATATATATATACATAGGATGTTATTCATGGTCAATGTGGAAATTATATCCACTTGGTATAAAGATTCTGTTCAGAAAGTGGTTGTAGTTAATAAATCCTCTGAGAAGCCTAATGGCTTATTTTTTAACATCTTTTATGATAACCTTGACACAATTTCTTATGTTTGTTTTTATGTCCACTTGTTTACTTTAAAGTTCTCTCATATCTTATTCTCCGGATAACTAGAATATGAGAAACATTTTTGGTATTTTTAAAGGTCTGTCTGTCCCAGCTGTTCCTGGAGCCCTTGGTCCTCTCACACTCACCTCCTCTGCTGTCACTGGAAGGATGGCCATTCCCGGGGCAAGTGGTGTCCCAGGAAATTCTGTTCTGCTTGTCACCAACCTCAACCCTGATGTGAGTCGGAAAAGTGTTCTACATGGTGTTTCAGGGGGGCTATAGTAATGGTGTTTGACCCATGGTTGTATTAAAATGCTAAAGGTTGTTTTCAGGATTTTATTGAAATTTATCAACATTACACATAAAACAATGCTTTGAACAGAATCAACTCTATTACATTATAAATTTATTTTTAAATTGTATTTTAGTTAAGAGTCATATGTTATCTTTTTCAGTTTATCACACCACATGGGCTTTTTATTCTGTTTGGTAAGTTCATTTTTATTGTTTACAGTGTTGTCTGTAGATGTGAAATGAGTACATTTGATTCACTTAGTAATAGTTATTATTTTTATATTCCTAGTAATATGTTTGACATTGAAGATATTGCAATGAATACGATTTAATAGCTAATAACAAAGATTACAATCAAGGAAATAAAAGGTATAAATGGGATCATAAATTGGGGAGCCCTTACCTTGCTGATCTGTGAAAAATGAGGAAGAGATGGCTGAGTAGACACAGTGAATATCTGGTCACAGATGGCCCTGAGAGATTTCCTAGGACATGGAAGGAAAGGCTCTCTCGGGGTGTAGGTTTGTTTTTTTGTTTTTGTTTTTCCCCTCTCCCCCCCACCTCAAAAAAGCCTAGAAACTTAACATTTTTTTTCTCTTTCAGTTAAAAGCATAGTAATTAAGCCAGTATTTTTATATATATAGAACTGGTTATACATTACCCATATGAAAGTCACAATCATTAACGGCAGGAGTGAGATTTTTACAAGCAAGATTTAAATTTTTTAAAGAATTTAATGACAGGGGCTAGAGAGATGGCTTAGCATGTAAGAGTGCCAACTGCTCTTTCAGAGGACCCGAGTTTGATTCCCAGCACCCACATGGTAGCTAAGAACTGTCTTTAACTCCAGTTCCAGGGGAATCCAACATCCTCTTCTGACCTCCACAGCATTGCATGATACTGGTGCACCAACTTACATGCAGACAGTATACTTATACACATTAAAAAAAAAAAAAAAGGAATTTAATGACAATTAAATTTATTATATTTGGGGAGACTCTTTTTTGAGACACGGTCTCTCTGTAGCCCCAGATGTCCTGGAAGTATCTCTGTAGACCAGGGTGTCCTTGAATTCACAGAGATCTGCCTGCCTCTGCCTCCCAAGTGCTAGGATTAAAGGCGTGTGCCACCACAAAATATCTTTTTTTTAGCCCTATTATAGTGCAAGGCCTCAAAAAATTGAGTTAACACTCAGACTTTGTTCCTCTCCATGGAAATCTTTAGTAAAAGGCAAAAGATTTATACGATTCGAAGAGAAACCAGAGTATAAAATTCCTCTTTTTTTTTTTTTAGCCCCAGATGGACTGGATCTCACTCTGTAGACCAGGCTGGCCTTGAACTCACAGAGATCCATCCACCTGCCTCTGTCTCCTGAGTATTGGGATTAAAGGTGTGCACCACCACATCCAGCTTAAAGGCAGTTATTAGCTGCCATTTGGGTGCTGGGAATCAAACTTGGGTCCTCGGCAAGACCAGTCAGTGCTCTTAATGGCAGAGCCATCTCTCCAGCCCCTCAAAATATCTTTTAAAACACAGAATTTTGAGGTATAATTTAGTAACTATACAAATTATTTACCTGTTAAACTCAGTTTTTTTGTTTAAATTTTTTTATTATTGTGCGTATGTGTGAATGTGGTTGTGCATATGTCATAGTGCACTTGTGAAATTCAGAGGACGGCTTTGTGGGCTCAATTTTCTCCTTCTGCCTTTATATGGCTTCTAGAGATGGAAGTGATGTCATCAGGCTTGTTCAGCAAATGCTTTCTCTGCTGAGCCATGTCACCCCAAGAATTTTTTTTAACATTTTTGTTAGGGTCATGTACATTTTATTTCATATGTATGGGGGTCAGAAGACAACATGTGTAAGTCAATGGTTCTCTACTATGTGGATCGCCGGGAGAAAACTCAGGTCAGGTCATCAGCTTGGTGGCAAGTACCTTTAGTCACTGAGCCATCTCACTATCTCTTCCCCTAAGATTTTTAGTAAATGTACACAATTGCCCAACATGTAGAATTTATATCTGGTTTTAGGATTATTTTATTACCTAAAAGAAATCTGTATTCCATGCATGGTGGCACATGACCCTAATCCCAGCACTCAGGAACCAGAGGCAGGTGGATCTCTGAATTCAAGGCCAGCCTGGTTTCCATAGGGAGTTCCAGGCCACCTGGGAGTAAAGGGAGACCCTGCCTCAAAAATACCAAAAAAAGCTCAGCATGGTGGCACTTGCCTTTAGCCTTTAACCTTTAGTCATTAATCCCAGTACTCTGGAGGCAGAGGCAGGCAGATTTCTGTGAGTTCAAGACCAGCCTACATAGCTGGTTCCAGGCCAGCTGGGACTAAAAGGAAGACCCTGTGTCAAAAAGTCCAAAAAATTTTTTCATGCTTTAAACAGCAGATTGTGGCCTATTTACTTTTTAATGAATGTCTACTTCAGATTCTTATCATTGCTTGACAAAATACTTTAAAGAGTTTCAAATTCACTGGGCATGGTGGCACACTCTTTTAATCCCAGCACTCTGGAGGCAGAGGCAGGTGGATCTGATCTACATAGTGAGTTCCAGGTCAGCTGGAACTACAGGGAGACTTGTCTCAAAAAGAAAAAGACTTTCATATTCATCTCTAAGTCAAAATGTCTTTTTGTGTGCTAGTAACCAGCTTTGCTTTGTTTTTCTTGAAGCTGTCACAGCCATTATTCTTCTGCCTTAGTATTTAACAGTGCTACTGTTTGGAGATTTCTTTCCTTTTTGGGGGGGGGAGGGGGCTGTTGAGACAGTATTTCCCAGTAGCCCTAGCTGGCCTGTGTGGAACAGCAATCCTGGACTCAGGATGTATTTTGAGAGTATGGTCACTGGGAGGTGGGGCCATAAGATGTACAGGCTGCACCGCCCCAGACCTATTTAAGCTGCTGGCCATCGGATTTACACCACTTGGCATGATCCCCAGGTTGTTACTGCACTGATGCTTGACTGTGGGGCCATTCAACCCCCACAGCTGGCTCTTCAGCTCGTTTGGTCATGGAAGCTCACAGGTCCCCAGCTGGGTATTTGGCAATGGGACCATCAGTCACGCAGCTGCATATTTGGCTGTTTTGGGCCAGCATGGTTCCTCTTCAGCCTGTCCAACTGCTGAGTCGGCAGCCTCTCAGGCCTGGAACTCAAGAGTGGCCTTGACCTCACAGAGATTGGCCTTTTATCTCCTGAGTGCTGGCATTTAAGGCCACTATGTCCAACCCAGAGTTTTTTTGTTTTTTGGGTTTTTTTTTTTGGTCTTTTTGAGACAGGGACTATCTATAGCCCCCGCTGGCCTGGAACTCACTCTGTAGACCTGGCTGGCCTTGAACTCACAGAGCTCCATCTGCCTCTGCCTCCAGAATGCTAGGATTAAAGGTGCGCACCACCACGCCTGGCACTAAAGATGGTTCTTAGCCACTGTGTGGGTGCTTGGAATTGAACCCAGGTCCCCTGCCAGAGCAGTCTGCGCTCTTAACTATTGAGCTATCTCTCTAGCCCAAGAGAGATATCTTATTTTTATAATGTGATTGTTACCCTGCAATGTATAAACTCCAATATATTGCTATAATACACTGACAGTAAAATGAGAAAATGGTTTTTACATTGTGGAGTCTCTCTGCCTTTAATTTTTAGAGTAAAAAGTCATAGAATATAATTTTTGATGTGTTTTGTTTCCTTTCCATACCCTGGTTAATCATTTTTGCCTGTCCTCTGGGATGTAGGACCCACTTTGGCTACTAGTAATAAAAGAAAATTTTAGCATAATGAGATGACCTAGAAGGGTGTTTGTTAGGGTGGTCCTGACTGGAAATGGGAATGATCGCTATAATGGTAGTGAGGATGGAAGAAGTGGACGATTGGTGAGAGATGCTTAGACCATAGAATCCAAAGGTGCTGATGATTTTCCTTAAAACAAGGTTTTAAGGAAAGAGAAATTTCAGAAAGTGGTGGTGTCTGACAAGAGCAGCTGTGTAAACAGTGCTACCATTTATCTTTGAGTTACTTAACACTAGAAGTAGGAAAAAGAGAGGTAAGTGAGTTGGGGACAGACTAAATTTGATGTGTTTGTGGAACATCTGTGACAGATGGAATAGGTTAATAGCTGTGAAACTTGTCTATGAAACTGCCATGGGACGGTGTGTAAATACAGCCATAAAATTTAAACACTACATCTAGGCCTTAAACATGGTATTTTGTTTTCTTTTTAATTAGGAGTGTATGGTGATGTACATCGTGTGAAGATTATGTTTAATAAGAAAGAAAACGCCTTGGTGCAGATGGCGGATGCAAATCAAGCTCAGCTAGGTACTAATTGATGGTGGTGGTAAAGGCCTTCTCATTTTGTTTATAGATTTTACTTAAGAATAAACAAATACAGGCTGGGGGGATAGCGCAGCCGTTAAAGGCTGAGGATAAAAACCCCGCAAAAAAAAAAAAAAAAGAATAAACAAATACAGAACAAGTAAGAATATAATTTTGCAAGAGTACTTGCTTTGGGTAGTGTTTTCATCATTATTGGCACCTGCTCTACTTTAGGATCTGAAGTACATTGTCAAAAATACTTTTTGGCAAAAATCAACATAAATTTCAGGCATGGTGATGCACGCCTCTTTAATCCCAGCACTTGGGAGGCAGAGGCATGGGCAGAGGGAGAGGGAGAGGGAGAGGGAGAGGAATCTTTGAGTTCAAGGCCAGCTTGGTCTACATAGAGAGTTTCAGTCCAGCTGGGAGGGTACAGGGAGACTCTGTCTCAAAAAAAGACGAAAATAATTAAAAATAAATAAATCAACATATTGTTGATACTTATAGGTTTGACTAGGGATTTCCAAAATTTAAGCTAAGCTTGAACTAATAAACATGGCTTGCTTTGTTTGTTTGGTTTTGGTCTTTTTGAGACAGGGTCTCTCTCCTGTAGCCCAGCTGACCTGGAACTCACAGAGATCTGTGGTTAGGCTTTTTTTAATTGCTTTTATTATAATAAATGAAGTTACTTAACACATTTCCCTATGAGCTTTAACCGTCAAACAGATTTTTTTTTTTTTTTGAGACAGCATCTCCCTATAGCCCCAGCTGGCCTGGAACTCACTCTTTGGACGAGGCTGGCCTTGAACTCACAGAGATCCGCCTGCCTCTTCCCCCCAAGTGCTAGGATTAAAGGCTTGCGCCACTATGCCTGGCTTAAAGACAGTTCTTAGCCGCCATGTGGGTGCTGGGAATCGAACCTGGGTCCTCTGCAAGAGCAGTCAGTGCTCTTAACCACCGAGCCATCTCTCCAGCCCCACAGATTATAATTTTAAATTATGATAACTTAGGTATTACTGATAACCTGTCTTAATATTCTGTTTCCTTGTTTTCTATATACTAGCGATGAACCATCTAAGTGGTCAGAGACTTTATGGAAAAGTACTTCGTGCTACACTGTCTAAACACCAGTCTGTTCAGCTTCCTAGAGAGGGACAAGAAGACCAAGGTCTGACCAAGGATTTCAGCAACAGTCCTTTGCACCGCTTTAAAAAGCCTGGCTCTAAAAACTTCCAGAATATTTTTCCACCATCAGCCACTCTGCATCTTTCCAACATTCCGTATGTACCTAATAAGTTACTTAGGTGATTAACAGTCTACATAGGTAATTTTAGGGAGATAAAAACTCTGAGATTGTTCTAATTAGAAATGCTTTCTGTAGGGCGTGGTGGAGCACGCCTTTAATCCTAGCACTTGGGAGGTAGAGGCAGGCGGATCTTCCTGAGTTCAAGGCCAGCCTGGCCTACAGAGTGAGTTCCAAGACAGCTAGGGCTATGTTGTATAACATACTACTCTAAAACTTAGTGTAATAGCCGGGGGTGGTGGCGCATGCCTTTAATCCTAGCACTTGGGAGGCAGAGGCACTCAGATCTTTGTGAGTTCGAGGCCAGCCTGGTCTACAGAGTGAGTTCCAGGACAGCCAGGAGACCCTTTCTCAAAAAGACAAAAAAAAAAAAAAACTTAGTGTAATAGTAATCTCATATGATGAATCAAGAATTTGGCAGTGGCTTAGCTAAATGGTTTCCTCTGAATATATATCATAAGGTTCTAGTCAGAATGTCAGGCAAAGGGATACCAGGGATTGTAGCTCATTGGCAGAGCATGTGCTTAGCATCTAGAAAGCCCTGGGTTCAATTATCAGCACTGTCATTTCTGTGGTATCTTAAGGGTTACGGAGAACATCTCTAGGCTTTATGAAAGGAGAGTAGCCAAGACATGCATATTAGGAGGCAGAAGTGACTAGGTCCTGGCTTTCCACACACCTCCAGAATTACTTTGTAACCCATAGAAAACATGGACTTTCTAGGCAATAGCACATAAATCAGAGCTAGGAGAGTAGCTTTGGAAGAGTACTTTTAGGGCTTGGTTCGTATTTATTTGGTTTTGTTTTGTTTGTTTTTTGTTTTTTTTATGTTCAGGTACTTGGCCCTGTCTTCAGACATATATATATATATATATATATCAATCTTGAATATCTTTCTGGGTGTGCCCAAATCATGTCTTTATTACATGGCTTGATAATTATGTGGAATAGAAAATACTGTAGAAATTTGAAGACGTCTTATCAGAGTTAGTCCTCGATTCATTTGTAAATTGGAGCTAATATAGTTGACACTAATATTTTCACAGCCCTTCTGTTACAATGGATGATCTGAAGAACCTTTTCACAGAAGCTGGGTGTTCGGTGAAGGCTTTTAAATTCTTTCAGTAAGTCATTGAGTTCAAGAAATACATTGTCATTATTTAACATGGTTTGCCTTTTTCCCAGGGGGAGGAGGTGGTCTTTTGCCTCCCAAGAGGTGGGACTAAAGGCGTGTGCCACCACGCCCAGCTGGTTTGCAATTTTTTTAGGTAGTTCAGTGAAGTCCTTATGCTGGATGAAGAAGGTTTTTCAAAAAAATTAATTCTAAGGACTTTTTTTATTTCCTTTATTGTTTTCAGGAAGGATCGTAAAATGGCGCTAATTCAGTTGGGATCTGTGGAAGAAGCAATCCAGGCCCTCATTGAGCTTCACAATCATGATCTTGGAGAAAATCACCACCTCAGAGTTTCCTTCTCAAAATCTACCATCTGAGTTGTCTGTGAATTTTTCTCCTCAAACTGGACCATAATTCCATTAAAACCTTCAAGCATAGACTGAAGCAGCTGAAGACCAATTCTGCCTCTTTTACAAAAATAACTCCTTTAGAGTTTATTATTCAATAATATTCAATATGAGATAATTCTTTTCTCTTTTTCTTTCATTCTTGCTCTTGTTTTTACCCCCAGTATATGATCAAAGGTTTGCTTTTCCTTTGTACTGTGGTTTCTATGAAAATAACTTTCAGGACAAAAAAAAAAAATCAGGAAAAATATTTTTTCATAATTTAATTCCCTGAATTAGATTTCAAAAGGACAGAGTTTACGTTTGGTCCAGATCAGCCTTATATATGACATTTATGAACTCCTTTGTACTCTGAGAAATTTAGACATACAGACTTTTACAATTATTTGATGTAATTTAAATCACAACCAAGTTTTTAACATAATTCGGAAGTTTCCATGTAGGAAATTATGTTCACTTAAAAATTACATCAAGGGGCTGGAGAGATGGCCTAGCGGTTAAGATCACCGACTGCTCTTGCAGAGGACCCGGGTTTGATGCCCAGCACCCACATGGCGGTGAGAACCGTCTGTAACTCCAATTCCAGGAGAACTCCAGTTCCAGGGGAATCTGACACCCTCTTCTGACCTCCGCGGCATTGCACGACACGGGTGCACAAACCTACATGCAGACAGTACATTCATACACATACATACATAAATAAATAAATAAATAAATAAATAAATAAATAAATAAATAAATAAATTACATCAAATTATTTGCCATCTATTGATATTATACATAACCACATGGAGTTGTACTGGAGGCAGATTTATAAACTTGCATGCTTTCTTTCAGTGATTTCTTTTTTTCACTATATGACACTCCTTTGAATAATGTATATCTTCCCTTTTTAATACTTATTTGGAAAAATTAAGTGTTGTAATTGTCCCTAGGGAAATTAAAGTGGAATCCAACCTGGATCTATTACAATGTCAGAATAATTAGTCATTTTAACTGAAAAATCATGTTTTAAATTTCAAAATGACATTTGTCAGATAATATGATTTCAGAAAGTTTTAAAAGAAAATCCTACTTATAAACTACTTTTTTATAATTGTTTTCAGAAAAAAGTTTACAGTCTTAAGAAAATATTCAGGTCTATCATGGTTTTGACAGATTTTTTAAAAGTTATTTTTGGTAAGGTCTTCTTTTAGAAAAAAAAATTTAATCTCAAGGGTTTTTTGTACCACTATAATCTCTAATACTTATTCAGAATTACTGTGTATTTACTTAATTTCTTATGTGCCTTATTATGTGCTTAAGATACAGTAGGTTAGAGTTTTATCTAAATACCTTGAAAGATAAATTGTGGGCTTGGTGAGCGTTTTGTTAAAAGTTGTTTTTTGTTTGTTTCCATTGCGATTTTAAGTCGTTTTCAGTAATAGTTTTTCAAATTTTTGGTGCTTTGGGGTAGTGATGGGATAGTGAAGGCTGCACAGCTTTGGAAATAACTCAGTGCACACTTGTAGGCCTCTTTATATTGTGACTGGTAGTAATTACTGCTGGTTATCACACAAATTTGGAGCTATAGACTTGCAATCTCAGTTTCTGTGTCTTGTCTGATCTTCATTGCCCATTAGAATTTGTCTCAGGATGACTTGATTCTTTCTCAGTACTCAGTGAGAACTTGGTTTTCTTTGTTAATAGAACTTTGTTACTGAATGCCCACATATTTGGAGTATGAGAAAGTGGGTTATTTTTTATACTCTGTCCCTTTCACTTTTTGGTTGAATGTAAAAAAAAAATGTGTTAATGTTGCTTCAGTGATTGTATCATGTTAAATTGTTACTTTTTAATATGAAACTGCTTTTGTTAATTATTCTTCAATGCTGGATCTTTTTTTTTTTTTTTTAAATACAACATTTGTCAAAGGGATCAGTTTAGTCCACCCCGTCACATTTTTAATATTCTCCAAATGGCTCATCTTGATTTTTAAGGGGATCTCAATATTTTGCTTTCAGCCATTCATTTGAACATAGGGAGATTTAATTTTTTTTTTCTTTTCGAAACAAATTTTTACAGGAAAATGGAGGCTGGAGGAGATAGGTTATATAAAAAACAGCAGTCAACACTGAGCAACAGTTGGTAGAACAGGGAAGAAGACCCTAGGTTGAGACTTTACAACTATATTGACTTATTATTGGCTGAATATATGGTAATTGTCTAGTTGGGTGTTTTTCCACCAACATTTGAGATATATTTTTGCATTGAACACTGAGTGGGGGAGGAAGAAAAAAAAATTAGAGCAATCCTTCCAAATTGCCTTATTTTTTCTTTTCACACAGGCACAGTATTTTCAGTGACATTTTAAATTGGATTGCTTCATTTGTTTTGGGAATCACTGCGTAATTTACTAGTTCATGACACTCGTAACATCCAGCATATTGTAGCAAAAGTTACTGAAAATAGAAGGGACATCATTGTGGTGTCGAATGTAATTTTGAAGTAGGGATGGCCTTTAAGTCTGAGAGAGAACATTTGAATCCTTTTCAGGGATTTTTGTGTAGATAGCTGTGCGTGTGTGTTATTATAAATAAGTGTATATACATACATATACTCTTTTAATGTTGTATATACATATGCACATTACGTACATTTTAATTTATTGACAAATTTAACAAAATTAAGATTTGAGGAAGTAGGATATTCTTGTTTTAAAGAGCATGTGTGAAGCCATCAGATTGTGTCTAAAATTAGCTGTAGCACATGGATGTTGTCCATATTGAGCTCTTTGCTGTTTGAATTATAGAGGTCTACAGTATTTGTGTTGGCATAGTTTTTGTCGAGAAATATTTTGAAATATCAGGGTGGTGGAAAAATTAGATCTGTGTATTTTTATTTTGGCATGCATTTATTCATTATCTTCTAAGCAGTGGTTTATTTTTGTTGTTAATCTATGATATTGCTAAGTTTATTTACTTTATTTTAAGGAGTATTGTCATATCACTTTTCAAGGTATCCTGACATTTACACCAAGTGTATATATTCAGAATTTTTAAAAATAGCAGTACACATGTAATAATAGCTGAGATGTTTTATTTCCTCATTTGGATAACTTACATACCAGTAAAATGTGTTCTGTTGCAGATAAAGAAAAAATATCATGCATAATCTTAATTGACAATTAGTACCTCCTATAGAATATCCTAAAGTCTTTGGGACTAAATACTGTAATCAATTATATGTGATAATGTTTGAACTATCTTTAGGGTCTCGATTTCTGCTTGCTTAGTTCCTTATGGGAGCAGTCCATCTGCCCCACCTACAATGGCGATCTGGGTTCTGTTGGAGCTCTTATGAGCCAGGCATGGTAGCACACAGCTGTAATCCTAGCACTAGGGAGGCTGAAGCTTGTGGTGTATAGGCTTTTTTGTTGTTGTTTTGGTTTTGGTTTTGGCTTTTTAATTGTTGTTTATTTTGGTTTGGGGTTTTTTGGGGGGGTTATTTTTGAGACAGGGTCTCCTTATAGCCCCCCTAGCCTGAAACTTGCTATGTAGACCAGGCTGACCTTTATCTCAACCAACATCTGCCTGCCTCTACCTCTTGAGTGCTGGGACTAAAGGTATGTACTACCACACCTGGCTAAGATTTAAACCTAGTCTGAACTACAAAACAAATTCCAAGCCAGCCTTGCAACGTAAGACTCTTGTCTCTCCCCCACCAAATTTTTTTTAGGTACATAAAACTATCTCTCTCCTTATATGTTTCTTTTAGTTCTCAGGAACCTCTCTTCGGTGTCAAAAACATTTGAAGTTTCATGTCACCAGCCAGCAACGTTTATGTTTCGGTATATTACCATGCCGTTTCTCTTCTGTTCCACCCATTAAATATATTTGAACAACAACAACAAAAAATGGCAAACTCAGAGTAATCTTTTGTGCCTCTCTGAGTTCGCGTACTCTCAGCTTATTAGAAAACTTAATGTACACTGCTATTTTTAAAAACCAAAAAGCATGACTAAGAGTAAAACATTTGTCTCAGGCTTTCCTTTGTCTCGATCTGTTATTAATGCAAATAAAACTGCCAGACTTAAAATATTCTATTGTGCTGAAACATAGTTTAGATTGTACATAATTTTGAGGTATAACTCAGCAAGAGTTGTGTTAACTATAAGACTATTTGCAGTCTTTTCAGAGCAAATCCTAACAGCTACTTGTGAATGGTTTAAAAATAGTAAATACGGAAATGTTAATTTGCAGGGGGAGGGTTAATGGGCAAAAAACAAAACAGGACCAAAGTATATGTGCCTTCTTCAGTAGTCTTAGTTGACCTCTTCCTATTTGAGACTAAGGTAGCATCAGTATTCTGGTTTTCAGGAAATATGTACTATGTAGTTTTAAAATAATGTTGTCCCACAAACTGGTCATACAAGCAAATAACTATAACTATGTACATGAAATCTCAGTTACACTTTTGCCTTTGTCACATAATACAGAGCACTGTTCTGGTTCAATAACAGTGCTCTAAGTCTTTATGGTAGTAGTCACCTTAGTTTTTGCAACCTGAGGCACGTGTTCCGGAGAACAGGGATATTTGTCTGGTCCAGTGACCTTGGTGGTGATAATAGTCATGATTGAAAGCTTAATTTAACACTGTCAACAGATTTTTGATGTTATGTTCTTGTACTAATTGTTAGAACAGATATTTACATAGCTGTTTTGATGTCATTAAGAAAATCATACTCTGGCTTCCTCCTCCTCCTCTTTCTTCTTTCTTCTTTCCCTTACCATTCTTTGTTATTCAGATCTTTAAAAATCCATCTCATATCCAGAAAGTACTAATTATAATGATTGCTGACCACACCAAGTTTTGCATCAAAATGTCACCTCATTGCTCTGACCAAAGACTGACTGTTCTGGTTTTAAATCATCTGTGAAGCGTTTTCCCCAAGCTCTTTTCTGAAAGACCCAGTGCAGAGCGGCCTTTACTTTCTATTTCCTATTGGTGAATAGACTACTTAGAGAAAACGGGAGTTTAAATGTGAACAGAATGGAGCAGGATAACAAGGGTTTGACGGGCATTTTCAGTACTGTATTTGAGGGGAAGGGGGACAGCACAGCTAGAAGCCTCTGACATTGTCCAGTGTTTTACATGGTCTGTTCATAAAATTCCCTTTTTCTGTTTGTGAGAATGTTCATCTAACAGAAGAAAATGCTGTAAATATTTGTAACAACATTTTTTTAAACCAGGCCAAAAAGAAGAAAAAAAAAGGTTTTTGGGAACAAGTTAACATATAAAGTGGTTTTATATAAAACATCAATTGTCTTGTATATTTTGATAAGCAGCAGTACCAGATTTCATTTGTAATACAGTTTATGGTATTGGAAGAAAAGGATTCTGTGATTATTGAAGTGAATTATGTTATAAATGCAAAGAGAAGATAAAATATTAAAAAACATATTTTCTAAATGAGTAGTGCATGGTTAATTCAAGCTTCTGTACACTACAATATTTATTCCATTTTCCTTCAGTTTGTATATTTGATAACTATTACTTGGAATCTCTAATCTCTTTCCTAACAAGTATAGCATTGTAGCATGCCTTTTAATAAATGTCATGACATCTGTACTCTCTTAAAATTTTTCTGTGTTCTTGTCTGTACTTTGGGTTCCCCCTTGTCTTATCTGTAATTCTAGTGATGTCATTTTTCTTTTTCATAGTCATCCATCTTAAGATGTCATACTGAATAACAAACATTTAAACAACTTTAAAAACTGAAAAACAGAAAGTCTACAACTCTTAGGTGTAATTCTCATTTTGAGGATCAAAGCACTTTTCTAATCTGATAATCTGCCTTCTGTTCAGGTGGCTCTCCTGTAGGGCACATGCACCTCAGCAGGGTTTCTGCTCAGGCACACTCCTGTAGGGCACATGCACCTCAGCAGGGTTTCTGCTCAGGCACACTCCTGTAGGGCACATGCACCTCAGCAGGGTTTCTGCTCAGGCACACTCCTGTAGGGCACATGCACCTCAGCAGAGTTTCTGCTCAGGCACACTCTTCCTCTCTTCCCTTTGCCTTCCTGTGTAGACATGGAGGAGCCTGTTCAATAAGTTTGTGTTCTTTGAGTTACCAACTGAATATATATTGCTTTTCTTTTGGCAAAGGTTTTCTTTTTTTTTTTTTTTTTTTTTACTTTCTTGATTTTAAAAAGTATTTTGATTCCATGAGTGCTCATGCTTCTATTTTAAATTTACTTTTAAGGGAATTCAAGAGGTAAAGAATTTATTTTTTCTAAAACTAAGAAATAGAAAATTATATACCACTAAGGAGTAAGCTGGCTTACTCCTAGGGTCTGTTATTTCCATAAATGTCACTAAAAAGGACAAAAGGATATATTTGATTTGACTTTTTTTTTTAAGTGTAGAACCATATGAAATTTATTAGTTTGATTGGCTGTGAAGTGTTTCCACAGCAAAGGACTTAGAACCATTACACAAAACCAGGTCCGTTTTGAATGTGAGCACCTCAGACCATGTTTCAGTTCAGTTCACTGTAAGTCTTGAGTTCATCCAGTATCATCCACTGCACTCAGGTGTTCGGTACTCCCAGACACTACTAGCATTATGATCTTTGAGACAGGGTCTCCTTGTAGCCCCAGCTGGCCTGGAACCTCACTATAGATAGGGCTGACCTGAAACTCACAGAGATCCACCTGCATCTGCCTCCCAACTCCTGGGATTAAAGGCTTGTACCACCACACCCAGCTATATGATCTTGAAAGTCTGTATATAGTCTGAAAACTCCCAAAATCAACCTAATGACTGACACTGAGTACATATATCCTGGGAGCACTTCTGCTGCAAGCTAAAGAGTTTAAACTCAGGCTAGAGAGATGCTCAGCAGTAAAGCAATGGCTCCTCGTACAGAGAACCCAGATTCCATTTCCAGCTCCAGTTCCAGGGTATCCAACACTCCCTGAGGGCATTGCATGACATGTGTTCATCACTTCATTCATGCAGGAATCCAATACACCACACATTCCATAAATCTATTTTTTTTTGTTTTTTTTTTTTTTTTTTGGCTTTTTGAGACTGCATCTCCCTTTAGTCCCCAGTCGGCCTAGAGTTTACTATGTAGCCCCAGGCTGGCTTGAACCCACAGGATCCACCTGCCTCTGCACTGAGTGATAGGATTAAAGATATGCCACCACCACACTCTGAATATTGTCTTTAAAGGATTTATTCTGCTTGCTGGGTTGTGTGTGGTTTGCATGCTTTAATCCCCAGCACTCAGGGAGGCAGATGCAGGTGGATCTATGTGAGATCAAGAGGCCAGTCATGGTGTCTACAGAGTGAGTTCTAGACAGCTGGGGGCTACAGGGTAGACCCTGTCTCAAAAAACAAGAATTTAAACTGACAATGTAATTTGTCAGAATTTTAAGGAAAACAATGTATATCCCTTACAGTTCAAAAAATCCAAGTTGTTCGACTTCTAAAGGAAATTTCTTTTTCTCTTTATAGCAGCTTTTATTTCTTGGCGAAAGTAGAAAGCATAAGTTAGTAGTACTTAGAAGAGTACTTACTTCCTTGGTTTGTAGATCTTGTGGTCTTCTGTGTGCCTTCCCGTGATCATTGTTGTGTACGTGTCTTAATCTCTTACAAGGCCAGCAAGCTGGGTGTAATGGCACCTGGCCTCCCAGTATTGGAGAGGCCGAGACAGGAGTACAACCTGGGTTACTGGGAAACCCTCTCAAAAGAATCACTACAAAGGAAAAAAGTCATAATTGAACTTCAAGCCCACCCACACAATCTCACTTTAAAAATACACTACACTTGCCAGGAGCATGGTGGCACAGCAACCTTTAATCCCAGCACCACTTGCTGGGAGCTCAGAGGCTGTGACTTCAGGCACTGAATACATTGAGTTTCAGGCCAAATAGGGTCAGATACAGCCGGCGACCTCCAAGCAGGAACAAAGGAACCAATAACAAGATTTTTTTTTCTCCATTTTTTTGGCAGGGCGTGGGAGGGCCCATGCCTTTAATCCTAGCACACTTGGAGGGCAGAGGCACGCGAAGGATACCCGTGAGTTTAAGACAACCTGGTCTACATAGTATGTTCCAGGCCAGCTTGGGCTAAAGGTCGACCCTGACTCAAAAAACAACAAAAATTAGTTTTTCTTTTATGTATATGAATGTGTTGTCTGGGCTATGTGTTAGTGCCCACCATTTCTCCCCCCCCCATGTCATTCAGTTTGCCACCCGTGGAGGTCAGAAGAGGGGGGTCGAGTCCTCTGGAACTGGAGTATGGATGGTTATATGCCATTTGTGTGCTAGGAACCAAACCAAACATGGGTTCTCTGCAAAGAGCAGCAAGTGCTCTTACCACTGTGCCATTTCTCCAGCCATTTATTTTTTAAGGGTCTTGTCTCTAAATGTCATAGTAGGAGTTTTGGGAGTTAGACTTTATATGAATTGGTGTGAGGGGTACACACACAGTTTAGCCCACCCTACTGTTCAATCGAAGTTGTTCGTTCTGGTCACCAAATACTAATTATGCCAACAGTTCAGCTGGATGCTGGGAAGGTAGAATGACTTAAAAGGCACAAAATGGCTTATTTAGGAAAGTGCAGTATGGTAGAAATAATGTACAACTATAAAAAGTTTTTAATTTCTGGAGCTGGAGAGACGGTCTAGCTAGCTAAGAGTGCCGATGCTCTTGCAGAGGACCCGGGTTCAATCCCCAGAAGCCACATGGCAGCTGAGAACCTCTTCTGAACCTCCGCAGCATTGCATGCGGGCGAACACAGACCTACATGCAGACCGTACACATACACATAAAAGAACGTTTTGAATTTCTGTCTTTTTATGGGAAATTAGACAAACGATCATGAGGGTCTGAAAAGGCGGCCTATCAGCGGTTAAGAGCACATAGTGATCTTGCAGAAAGAGGGATCAAGATTGATCCCTGTACTTAGTGGTGGCTAACAACTGTCCGTAAACTCAGTTCCAGGACATCTTAAGTCCTCTTATGGCTTCCATGTGTATTAGCTGACAGGTGTGTAATTGCATACATGCAGGCAATATACTCATACATGTAAAAATACATAAAAATTAAAAAAAAACAGGCATGGTGGCACATGACTTCTAATTCCTAGCACTCGGGAGGCCAGAGGCAGGTGGATCTCTGAGTTCAAGGACAGCCTGGTCTACAGAGGAGTCAGGAAGCTGGAGCAGCTACAGGAAGATCCCGCTCTCAAAAGACACCCCCCCCCAATTTTTTTTAAAGATCACAGGGCTGGAGAGCTGGTTCACGTGTTTCTTTTAAAGGCACTAGGCACTGGACTCACTTCTCTTGCAGTGGACCTGCATTTGGATCCCAGCACCTGTATGGTGACTAACAAGTACCTGAAACTCCAGTTTCAGTGGATATGATGCCCTCTCCTTCTGATCTCTGGGCATTGCATGAACACAGATGCACCTACTAAAATGGTAGGCAAAATAACACTTCAAGCAATAATAAAAGATGTGTGTATTATAAGAAACAGTGGATCACGTGGTTTTTCTGTCAAAAAAACTACCATGTATTGCTCTGTAATAATTGTGTGCTTTCTACTCTGGAAGTAACCTGTTGGAGAGCAGTGATGGTTCATTGCTGAGATAAATGCCCATTATTTGAAGAAAAGGAAATCAGAAGAATCGCACCTGTCAGGATTTTTGTTTATACTTTTTTTTTTATTTTTTTTATTTTTGCTATCGTGCCTTTGAATGTATTGTCTGCATTTTGCAGGTCTGTGCACCCTGTGCGTGCAATGCCGCGCGGTCAGAAGAAGAGGGTCTCAGATTCCCTGTAATAACTGGAGTTCTCCTGGAATGGGCGCTTCAGACGGTTTTAGCCCGCAATTTTGGTGTGGGGAATCGAAACCCGTGTTCCTCTGCAGAGCGTCGGTGTTTGTGCTCTTTACCCGCTCGGCTTATCTCTCACGCCCTGTTTTTAATCACTTAAGTGCTCTAAAAATTGGATGAAGTGCTGGGGTAGTGTGGTTGAAAGTATTATTTTACAAACTGTTTTTGTTTAAATTTTGCATGACTGTCCTAACATCCTTAGTTGTTTTTGTTTTTCTGTTGATGGAAACTTGTCACTCTGAGTTTCTATCAAAGCAAATAGGCTAAAGTGTTAACATTCTATTAATAAATTTTGTTGAAATTATTGCATTTCTGCGCCAATGGGATGTCAGTACTAGACTTCCCACTCGACTATCTAAAGAGAAATTAAACTTAGTTTTGAAAAATGACTGTAAGGTCAGTGAAGATTTGGTTGATAGTTTTCTTTGCAGAAAGAAATTGCCTGATTGATAGATTCATAACGTAGCTTTGCCCTTTGTTGAGGTTTTTTATGGAATTTGGTGTTCTTTTCTTGCCGAATACAAATGACAAATTCTAATCTGTTAAGATACTGTCTTTAGGGGCTGGAGAGAGGGTCCAGGGGTTAAAAAGCACTGGCTGAGCTGGACGTGAGCACTCGGGGCAGAGGCAGGGGGAATCTTTGTGAGTGCAAGGCCAGCGTGGTCACGAGTGAGTTCTAGGTCAGCGGGGGCAACAGGGAAAAAAAAAAAAAAAAAAACAGACACACAAAAAAAACCTTTCCCTTAAAAATATTTTTTCTTTGATGTTTTCAAACATGTATGATAGCAAAGACTTGTGTAATGAAACTTTGTTTCCCTCCCTCAGCTTACAGTGATACTAGTCCTGTTCGTAACCATCACCTCCCCTTTCACTGGATAGCCGCAGACCCTTTTTGTAAAGAGTAAAAGCTCCTTCATGGGGACCTTACATTGCCTCTGCCTACCCTACTGAGTTAAATACACAAGATTTCCATTTGCTATGCGCCGCATAAGAGATGCTGTGGCATTAGCTCTCCGTTTTCTTTCTCTTAGACAGCTCACCAGCCTCTCACTCTGAAGTCAAAACATGGAAACTGGCCTTGTGGACAACAAGCAACACTAGACTTGCACCTTGTCTAAGTGTACTCATTAAGTATACTGACTGGATAGCCATAAAGGAAGTGGAAGTTCTATCTCGACCTACCTGATTCTTTAGGGGTAAGGAATTTAGTAACAATGAAGCATCTATCTCTATAGACTCTAGACCCACAGATCCATGTCTCACTTCTGGCTTTATATTCTTTTCTTCCCATGATGTTCTCAGATGCATGACTCTCCCCGATTTGGTCTATCCCAAGACTGTCAGAATATTACTTACCTATGTTACTAGTTTGATAGGGGACCTTCATAACAAATACACAAATTAGGTTTGCTCCCAATTAATAACCCTAATGGCGAGATGTAGCTTTTGAAGTCCCTGGATTTAGTCCCCAGGACTGCAAAAAAACTTTATTCCCCCTTTGTTCTTGAGACTAGAAGTCTGAGATCAGGGTGTCAGTGGGTTTAATTTCTTCTGAGGTGAAGATGTTTTGTTGATAATCCCCCTGTGCCCTCATATGGTTGTGTCTTTGGATGTCTATGTCCCACTGTCCTCTCAAGGATGCTGAAGTAGGGCCCAGCCATAAAGCCTCATGTATTTTACCTTTTAAAGGCCCTATTTCCAAATACAGTCCTGTTTTGAAGTACTGTGGATTAAGACTAGTATGATTCTTCATAGAGGACAGAAACGTTGATGGTATGGTGATGGTGATAAGCAACGGATGGAGGAATTGGTTTCCACACACTCAGGTTCCAAGATTTTTTATTAAAATTACATATGTAATTTTTAAGTTTACTTTTGGGGGCTGGCAGAGATGCCTAGCAGTTAAGAGCACAACTGCTATGCCAGCGGACCCAGGTTCGATTAACAGCACCACATGGTGGCTGAGAACCGTCTTAATCCAGTTCGAGGGGAGGAAATCCAACGCCCTCTTCTGACCTCGCGGCATTGCATGACAGAGTGAACCGCCACTAAGCAGACAGTAAATTATCCACATACAGAATAAATTAAAAAAAAAAAATCAATTACTTTTGTATGTGTCATGAATGTACTATGTGCGTTATCGGTTGTGCAACCATCCTGCCATGCCGACGGAGTAGAAAAAAGGTGTTCGGGATTCCCCTGGAAAACTGGAGTCAACAGATGGTTTCAGCGCCATGTGGTTTGCTGGAGGATCGAACCCCAGTCCTCTGCAAGAGCAGTTGTTGCCCCTAACCGCTCGGTCTCCAGCCCCGCTTGCTGGTATTTTCGGATTTGCCTAGTCTGGAGACTTTCATAGCACCAGGGAAGTGGAAGTCCCGTTGTGGTATAAACTCAGTCCAACATCAAAGACTAAGAACCAAGGATATTGTCTGGTACAAGTCTCAGCATTCTGCTGTTCAAGGGCAGAAATAAAAGGTGGTCTCAGAGGAGAGAACAAATTTGCCTTTTTCTGTACAAGCCTCAGTCCATTTGATAATGCCTTCTCTTCAGTTCACTGGCATACTCCCTCCTGGACAGCCACAAATGACACTGCCAGCTATCCAGCACTCCCTTGAGTACAAGTGACACCTAAAATTAACAGCACAGACCTCAGCATGTAAAGTCTGAGGGGTCACAGCCCCATAGCCTATATTTTACCATAAGATAATCTGGAAGTCTTGAGATGCCAGCTCTTCAAAGCTGGCTGGCCTTTCATCTTACTAAACTGGTGTTCTAGTTACTTTGTACTGCTGGTCTAAAACATTGACCAAGAGCATCTTGGGAAAGTACAGGCATATTTGGTGTCACAGTTATCCACTGCGGGAACGTCATGGGCAGGAAGGGAACTCAAAGCAGGATCTGCAGAGATGATAGAGAGAATGCTGCTTGCTGGCTTGCTGCATCTGGCTTGCTAAAAAAAAAAAGGTGTTTTATAAGCCAGGCCCCCCATCTGCCAGGGGAAATGGCGTGCCCACGCAAGCAAGGAAAAGGCGTCTCACAGGCTCCTCTGACGGAACACATTACTACAACTGTGCCCTCTTACAGATGTGTCAACGTTACAACTGAACTAACCGAACATCTGCCAGTCAATTCAAAATACTTTTTACTGTGTAATGAGTGTACTGTCGCATTGTAGGTGGGTTGCACGCTGCTGAGGTCAGAAGTGGGCGTCATATTCCCTGGAACGGGAGTTAAAGCTGGTTCTTGCTGCCATGTGGGTGCTGGGAATCAGAACCTGGGTACTCTGCAAGAGCCCAGCAGCGTCTTAACCGCTGAGCCATCTCTCCAGCCCGAAGCAAATAGCTTTTACACCAGTGGCTTCTACAAACGATACTTCAAATAAGTTAAATTTTCATTTATTAAAAAACTCTTACACATTGGGGCTGGATGGATGGCCTAGCAGTTAGAGCCACGGATGCTCTGCAGAGGACCCGGGTNAGCACACTCATAGTGGGAGATTTCAATACCCCACTGAGTCCTTTGGATAGGTCAACAGGACAAAAAATAAACAGAGAGACATCTGAACTGAACGATATGATACACCAAATGGACCTCATAGACCTCTACCGAACATTCCATCCTAATACCAGAGAATACACTTTCTACTCAGCACCCCACGGAACATTCTCCAAAATCGACCACATCCTGGGACACAGAAGAAACCTCTACAAATACAAAAAGATTGAAATAATTTCATGCATCCTGTCAGACCACAGTGCAATGAAGCTCAACATCAACACCAGGACAAGCCCTCCTGCCTACAAGAACACATGGAGACTAAACAACACACTCTTGAATAATGAATGGGTCAAGGAAGAGATAAAGAAAGGAATTATTTTAATTTTTGTATTTGTTGTGAGATTTGTTTTATGCCCTAGTATGTGGTCTATTTTAGAGAAATTTCCATAGGCTACTGAATAGAATGTGATTTTTGGTGGTTGGGTGGAATATTCTGGAGATGTCTGTTCAGTCCATTTGGTGTAGGATATCATTTAATTCAGATATTTCTCAGTTTATTCTTTGCACATATGACCTGTATATTGGAGAAAGCAGGTTACTGAAGTTATCTACTATTACTTAGTTGTGGTTAATCTGTGTCTTGAGGTCCAATCTGTTTTTCAGAAACTGGGTGCACCAGAGTTTTGTACCTATATATTCATAATAGTTGTGTCTTCTTGGTGAATTCTTCCATTTACCATAATGTAATGACCTAATTTATCTCTTCTGCTTAATTTTAACTTTCAGTCTGTTTTGTCAGATATTTGGATAGGAATTCCTGCTTGTTTCTTACTACCATATGCTTGAAATATTTTTTTCCATCCTTTCCCTCTAAGGTGGTCCCTGTCCTTGGAGGTAAGGTGAAGTTCTTACAGATAACAAATAGATGGGTTTTGTTTCTTAATCCATTCAACTAGTCTGTGTCCTTTGACAGCATATTTGAAGCCATTGATATATTTAAAGTTATTTATTTATTACTTTTTTGGTCTTTTTGAGACTGCATCTCCCTTTAGTCCCAGCTGGCCTAGAGTTTACTATGTAGACCAGGCTGGCCTTGAACCCACAGAGATCCACCTGCCTCTGCCTCCTGAGTGATGGGATTAAAGATATGCACCACCACACCTGGCAATATTTCTTTAAAGGATTTATTTCTTGCTTGCAGGGTGTGGTGGTGCATGCCTTTAATCCCAGCACTCAGGAGGCAGAGGCAGGTGGATCTATGTGGGTTCAAAGCCAGCATGGTCTACAGAGTGAGTTCTAGGACTGCTGGGACTACAGGGAGACCCTGTCTCAAAAAACAAGAATTTAAACTGACAATGTAATTTGTCAGAATTTTAAGGAAACAATGTATCCCTTACAGTTCAAAAAATCCAAGTTGTTCGACTTCTAAAGGAAATTTCTTTTTCTCTTTATAGCAGCTTTTATTTCTTGGCAGTACTTACTTCCTTGGTTGTAGATCTTGTGGTCTTCTGTGTGCCTTCCCGTGATCATTGTTGTGTACGTGTCTTAATCTCTTACAAGGCCAGCAAGCTGGGTGTAATGGCACCTGGCCTCCCAGTATTGGAGAGGCCGAGACAGGAGTACAACCTGGGTTACATGGGAAACCCTTCTCAAAAGAACACTACAAAAGGAAAGTCATAATTGAATTCAAGCCCACCCACACAATCTCACTTTAAAAAATACACTAACTGCCAGGCATGGTGGCACAGACCTTTAATCCCAGCACTTGGGAGTCAGAGGCATGTGGAATCTGAGTTCAAGGCCAACCTGGTGAACAGAGCGAGCTCCAAGCCAGCTGGAACTAAAGGGAGACCCTATCTATCTCAAAAAGACTTTTTTTTTCTCCACTATTTTTGCAGGGCGTGGGAGGCCATGCCTTTAATCCTAGCACACTTGGATGGCAGAGGCAAGCAGATACCCGTGAGTTTAAGACCAACCTGGTCTACATAGTATGTTCCAGGCCAGCTGGGGCTAAAGGGCGACCCTGACTCAAAAAACAACAAAAATTAGTTTTTATTTTATGTATATGAATGTGTTGTCTGCATATATGTTAGTGCACCACCCTCTTCTCCCCCTCCCCCATGTCATTCAGTGCCAGTGGAGGTCAGAAGAGGGTGTCGAGTCCTCTGGAACTGGAGTTATGGATGGTTAGTTGTCGTGTGGGTGCTAGGATTTGAACCTGGGTCTGCAAGAACAGCAAGTGCTCTTAACCACTGTGCCATTTCTCCAGCCCATTTACTTTTTTAAGGGTCTTGTCTCTAAATGTCATAGTAGGAGTTTTGGGAGTTAGACTTTATATGAATTGGTGTGAGGGGTACACACACAGTTTAGCCCACCCTACTGTTCAATCGAAGTTGTTCGTTCTGGTCACCAAATACTAATTATGCCAACAGTTCAGCTGGATGCTGGGAAGGTAGAATGACTTAAAAGGCACAAAATGGCTTATTTAGGAAAGTGCAGTATGGTAGAAATAATGTACAACTATAAAAAGTTTTTAATTTCTGGAGCTGGAGAGATGGCTCAGTAGCTAAGAGTGCCGACTGCTCTTGCAGAGGACCCGGGTTCAATCCCCAGAAGCCACATGGCAGCTGAGCCCTCTTCTGACCTCCGCAGCATTGCATGACGGGCGCACAGACCTACATGCAGACCGTACACATACACATAAAAGAAAGTTTTGAATTTCTGTCTTTTTATGGGAAATTAGACAAACGATCATGAGGGTCTGAAAAGGCGGCTCAGCGGTTAAGAGCACATAGTGCTCTTGCAGACAGAGGATCAAGATTTGATTCCCTGTACTCAGGTGGTGGCTAACAACTGTCCGTAACTCCAGTTCCACAGAAATTCGGTGCCACCTTCTGATCTTCACAGGCAATGAGGTGCACTTAGCTACATATAGGCAATATACTCATACATGTAAAAAAATAAATTTTAGCCGGGCATGGTGGCACATGACTTTAATTCCTGCACTCGGGAGGCAGAGGCAGGTGGATCTCTGAGTTCAAGGCCAGCCTGGTCTACAGAGTGAGTTCCAGGACAGCTGGAGCTACAGGAAGATCCCGTCTCAAAAGACACCCCCCCCCAATTTTTTTTAAAGATCACAGGGCTGGAGAGATGGTTCAGTGGTTAAAGGCACTGACTCTTCTTCCTGAGGACCTGCATTTGGATCCCAGCACCTGTATGGTGACTAACAAGTACCTGTAACTCCAGTTTCAGGGGATATGATGCCCTCTTCTGATCTCTGGGCATTGCATGACAAGGGTGCACCTACCTAAATGTAGGCAAAACACTTCAAGCAAATAATAAAATATGTGTGTATTTATAAGGAAAAAGTGGATCACGTGGTTCTCTGTCAAACTACATGTATTGCTCTGTAATAATTGTGTGCTTTCTACTCTGGAAGTAACCTGTTGGAGAGCAGTGATGGTTCATTGCTGAGATAAATGCCATTATTTGAAGAACAGAAATCCAGTAAAGAAGGCACTGTCAAGGTGTGTTTGTTTAATACTTTTTTTTTTATTTTTTTTTATTTTTGTATGTGTATGAATGTATTGTCTGCATGCAGGTCTGTGCACCCGTGTCGTGCAATGCCGCGGAGGTCAGAAGAGGGTCTCAGATTCCCCTGGAACTGGAGTTCTCCTGGAATTGGAGTTACAGACGGTTCTTAGCCGCCATGTGGGTGCTGGGGATCGAACCCGGGTCCTCTGCAAGAGCGTCGGTGCTCTTAACCGCTAGGCTATCTCTCCAGCCCTGTTTAATACTTAACGTGCTAAAAATTGGACTGAAGTGCTGGGGTAGATGTGGTTGAAAGTATTAAAGCTGTTTTGTTTATAATTTGCATGACTTTCCTACATCATTAGTTTGTTTTTGTTTTTCTGTTGATGGAAACTTGTCACTCTGAGTTTCTATCAAAGCAAATAGGCTAAAGTGTTAACATTCTATTAATAATTTTGTGGAATTAATTGCATTTCTGAGCCAATGGGTGTCAGCATAGAATTCCCAATCTACTATTCTAAAGAAATTAAAATTAGCTTTTGAAAAATGCCTGTAAAGGTCAGTGAAGATGGGTTGATAGTTTTCTTGGAAGAAATTGCCTGATTAGATTAAATAACTGTAGCTTTGCCCTTTGCTTGAGGTTATGGAATTTGGTGAGTTCTTTTCTTGCAGAATACAAATGACAAATTCTAATCTGTTAAGATACTGTCTTTAGGGGCTGGAGAGATGGGTCAGGGGTTAAAAGCACTGGCTGAGCTGGACGTGAGCACTCAGGAGGCAGAGGCAGGCGGATCTTTGTGAGTTCAAGGCCAGCGTGGTCTACAGAGTGAGTTCTAGGTCAGCTGGGGCTACAAGGAGATCCTGTCCCAAAAAGACACACAAAAAAAACCTTGCCCTTAAAAATATTTGTTTCTTTGAATGTTTTCAAACATGTATGATAGCAAAGACTTGTGTAATGAAACTTTGTTTCCATCCCTCAGCTTACAGTGATCCTAGTCCTTGTTCGTACACCCTCACCTCCCCTTTTCACTGGAAGCAGCATGACCCTTTTTGTAACGAGTAAAGCTCTCATGGGGACTTACATGCTCTGCCTACCTACTGAGTAAATACACAAGGATTTGCCATTTGCTATGAGCCGCTAAGAGCTGCTGGTGGCATTAGCTCTCCGTTCTTTCTCTTAACACTCACCAGCCTCTCACTCTGAAGTCAAAACATGGAAACTGGCCTTGTGGACAACAAGCAACACTAGACTTGCACCTTGTCTAAGTGTACTCATTAAGTATACTGACTGGATAGCCATAAAGGAAGTGGAAGTTCTATCTCGACCTACCTGATTCTTTAGGGGTAAGGAATTTAGTAACAATGAAGCATCTATCTCTATAGACTCTAGACCCACAGATCCATGTCCTCACTTCTGGCTTCTATATTTTTCTTCCATGATGTTTCTCAGATGCATAGCTCTCCCAGATTTGGTCTATCCCAAGAATGTCAGAATATTCACTTACCTATTGTACTAGTTTGATAGGACTATCATAACAAAATACCACAAATTAGGTTGCTCAATTAATAGACATAATGGACTGAGATGTAGCTGAAGGCCCTGGATTTAGTCCCCAGGACTGCAAAAAAACTTTATTCCCCCTTTGTTCTTGAGACTAGAAGTCTGAGATCAGGGTGTCAGTGGGTTTAATTTCTTCTGAGGTGAAGATGTTTTGTTGATAATCCCCCTGTGCCCTCATATGGTTGTGTCTTTGGATGTCTATGTCCCACTGTCCTCTCAAGGATGCTGAAGTAGGGCCCAGCCATAAAGCCTCATGTATTTTACCTTTTAAAGGCCCTATTTCCAAATACAGTCCTGTTTTGAAGTACTGTGGATTAAGACTAGTATGATTCTTCATAGAGACAGAACCAGTTGGATGGATGGGTGATAAGCAAGGATTAGGAGAATTGGTTTCCACACAATCATGGTTGCCAGTATTTTTTAAAATATATGTAATTTTTAAGTTTACTTTTGGGGGCTGGAGAGATGGCCTAGCAGTTAAGAGCACCAACTGCTCTTGCAGAGGACCCAGGTTCGATTCCCAGCACCCACATGGTGGCTGAGAACCGTCTTTAACTCCAGTTCGAGGGGAATCCAACGCCCTCTTCTGACCTCTGCGGCATTGCATGACATGAGTGCACAGACCTACATGCAGACAGTACATTCATACACATACAAGAATAAATTAAAAAAAAATAAATTTACTTTTGTATGTGTATGAATGTACTATGTGCGTATAGGTTTGTGCACCCATGTCATGCAATGCCGCGGAGGTCAGAAAAAGGTGTTGGATTCCCCTGGAACTGGAGTCAAAGATGGTTCTCAGCCGCCATGTGGGTGCTGGGAATCGAACCCCAGTCCTCTGCAAGAGCAGTTGGTGCTCTTAACCGCTAGGCCATCTCCAGCCCCGGCTGCTGGTATTTTGGATTTGTCCTAGTCTGGAGACTTCAGAACCAGGGAAGTCAGTGGTATAAACTCAGTCCAACATCAAAGACTAAGAACCAAGGATATTGTCTGGTACAAGTCTCAGCATTCTGCTGTTCAAGGGCAGAAATAAAAGGTGGTCTCAGAGGAGAGAACAAATTTGCCTTTTTCTGTACAAGCCTCAGTCCATTTGATAATGCCTTCTCTTCAGTTCACTGGCATACTCCCTCCTGGACAGCCACAAATGACACTGCCAGCTATCCAGCACTCCCTTGAGTACAAGTGACACCTAAAATTAACAGCACAGACCTCAGCATGTAAAGTCTGAGGGGTCACAGCCCCATAGCCTATATTTTACCATAAGATAATCTGGAAGTCTTGAGATGCCAGCTCTTCAAAGCTGGCTGGCCTTTCATCTTACTAAACTGGTGTTCTAGTTACTTTGTACTGCTGGTCTAAAACATTGACCAAGAGCATCTTGGGAAAGTAAAGGCATATTTGGCTGTCACAGTTCATCACTGAGGGAAGTCAGGGCAGGAACTCAAAGCAGGATCTGCAGAGATGATAGAAGAATGCTGCTTGCTGGCTTGCTGCATCTGGCTTGCTAAAAAAAAAATGTGTTTTATACAGCCAAGGCCCATCTGCCCAGGGGAATGGCGCTGCCCACAGCAATCAAGGAAATGCTCTCACAGGCTAATCTTACTGAAAACATACTACAACTGTGCCCTCTTCTCAGATGTGTCAAGTTGACAACTGAACCTAACCAGAACATCTGCAGTCAATTCAACTTTTTATGTGTATGAGTGTACTGTCTGCATGTAGGTGGGTGCACTGCTGCAGAGGTCAGAAGAAGGTGTCAGATTCCCCTGGAACTGGAGTTAAAGATGGTTCTTAGCTGCCATGTGGGTGCTGGGAATCAGAACATGGTCCTCTGCAAGAGCAGTCAGCGCTCTTAACCGCTGAGCCATCTCTCCAGCCCGAAGCACAAAATTCTTAAAACCAGTGCTTATACAAAAGATACTTAACATAAGTTAAAATTTTCATTTATTTAAAAAACTATACACATTGGGGCTGGAGGGATGGCCTAGCAGTTAAGAGCACCGACTGCTCTTGCAGAGGACCCGGGTTCAATCCCCAGCACCCACATGGCGGCCAAGAACCGTCTGAAACTCCAATTCAGGAGAACTCTAGTTCCAGGGGAATCCGAGACCCTCTTCTGACCTCTGCAGCATTGCACGACACGGGTGCACAAACCTGCATGCAGACAGTACATTCATACACATACAAAAATAAATAAAAAATATAAAAAAATTAAAAAAATAAAAAACTATACACACAAACCAGTTAATCTGCTGGCAATCTGTGGCACTTGGTTCTCAACTAAACATTTAAAACAAGCACCACAGCTCCAGAGAGAGAGGACAGTTTTACTTCTCATCCACCTGTGCCCCTTTTCTAAGCCTAGGGAACAATCTGCTGAAGAGGTGGCGTGGTAGAATGTAAAGGCTGCGATTGGGGTGAACGGTGAAACTACAGCGATGTAGTCTGGACACTCATTTGATCAACTTGATTGAACAAACAACCTGTCACCCCCCACTGAATGGTGGGACTGTGGGGGTTTGGGCACAACAGTCTGTAGATTGGTTTTGCACGAAGGATGCTTATACTCATGGATTATCACTTATAGCTAAAAAATGAAAAAAAAAAAACCTGAAAGATGCAGGACAGTTATGGAAGAATACATGATCTGGGATGGGGTGGGGGTGGGGGGGAAGGGAAAGGGAAATATGCCTGATCTGAATTGGAAAATGATGTACGAAATGCACAAACCATCAATAAAAATTAAATAAAAAATAAAAACCATAGCTTTAATAGTATTCTTCTGAGTAACCTTTGTAAGGATAGTCTTTTTGTATTATTTCTTTTTTTTTTAATTTTTATTTATGTCAGTATGTGTATGAATGTACTGTCTGCATGCAGGTGTGTGCACCCGTGTCGTGCAATGCCGCGGAGGTCAGAAGAGGGTCTTGGATTCCCCTGGAACTGGAGTTCTCCTGGAACTGGAGTTTCAGACAGTTCTCAGCTGCCATGTGGGTGCTGGGGATCGAACCCGGGTCCTCTGTAAGAGCGGTCGGCGCTCTTAACTGCTAGGCCATCTCTCCAGCCCTTTTTGTATTATTTCAATATTTTTCTGCATAAATTAAGTCTCCACTTAGAATCTAATACATGTTGTTCTACATCTTACATGTTTTTGAATAACTTTGCCAGCCCTGGATCTTTAAAGAAGTGTGTGTGTGTGTGTGTGTGTGTATGTGCGCGCGCGTGTGTTGTTTCCGTGCCCCAAAGGGAGAGAGACCAAAAACTGACTTCTTGCACAAGGAGTTCCCATGATCCTTCCTCAGGAAAACTAGTGAAAATTACTTTAAAAATATAAATAAATAAATAAGGAGGCAGAGGCAGGCGGATCTTTGTGAGTTCAAGGCCAGCCTGGTCTACATAGCATGCTCCAGGACAGCCAGAGCTACAGGGAGACCCTGTCTCAAAAAGACCAAAAAAATAAAATTAAATAAAATTTAAAAAGCTTCTGGAAATAGTCCCAAGGGCAATTGTCATAAAAACATTTATTTGAGAACATCTAGAAGATAAGAAAGGTCTTTGTGTTTGAACCAAGATAGCTACTGTTAGGTCTGGGCTTCCCAGAATTCCAAGGGACACACAGATGTCCACTTCCTCCAGAGGCTGTCAATCTTCTGACCTCTTCCTCTGTACCCGAGGTCCCACTCCATGGCTATAAATGGGTGGGTCCCAGTGGACATCTTGCTACTGCTCCTTTTCTGCTACTTTACCATGTGACAGCAGGTATCCCACTCTGACAGTTCCAATGGAAGGAAGCCATGTTCCCGGAGTGACTTAAGTCTCTGCCTTTTATCTGGGGTTTGTGCCTTTATAACCAAACAGTTACCTCCCTCTCTCATACTAACCCCTAAACTTGCCGCACTTTCTCCTGGGAAAAGAAGAGAACAGCGAGAGAGAGAGAGAGAGAGAGAGAGAGAGAGAGAGAGAGAGAGAGAGAGAGAGAAAGAGAAAGAGCTTTTCTCATCCAGCTCCCTGTTGCTGACAGTGGGAACTTGCTTGTTTGGCTCAGACCCTGGTCATGGAATGGAAATTTTTCTATTTTATTTATTTATTTATTTATTTATTTTTTATTTACGTGTATGAATGCCCTGTCTGCATGTAGGTTTGTGCACCCATGTGCAATGCCGCGGAGGTCAGAAGAGGGTGTCGGATTTCCCTGGAACTGGAGTTCTCCTGGAATTGGAGTTACAGACGGTTCTTAGTCGCCATGTGGGTGCTGGGGATCGAACCCAGGTCTTCTGCAAGAGCAATCTTAACCGCTAGGCTATCTCTCCAGCCCGGAATGGAAATTGTTCTTGAGGCATGGCTACCCTGGGTCCTGGTCACTCCCACCTTGGTTTATGTGTTGGTTTCGTGCCAATAAAGTCAAGTCAGAAGGACTTCAGCTGCTCCCCAGTGACAGATTCTCCTTGAAAATTCCAGCCAGGCTGCTCCAAGCTTTTTGCCCCTTCTCTGTTCCAGCTCCTCTTCTCCCTTCTCTCTCTTCTTTCCTCCCTTCCGTTGTTCCTTTTTTAAATTTAAATTTCTGTGTGTTATATGTGTGAATATTTTGCTTGCCTTTTTTGTTTGTTTTTGAGGGCAGGAATTTAAATTAGGTAAGAGGATGTGGGGTAAGGGAACTCCCACACATACTTTTCTTATCACTCTGCCAGCTCTGCACTTTCAGAACTCTTATTTTCCATCTAGAGCAGTTTTTCTGTATTCTTTTCAATCCTTTAATAAACATACACGTCTAATGCTTCCCTAGAGGGTAATTCATTTCCAGGTTCAAAGAAATATGAACATCATGGCTAGACACACAAAAATGGTGGTTTTCTAAGAACAGCTGTATTTTGATCTTTCAAAAGCACATTTTCAATGTTCCTCACTGCAGTATTTTCAAAGCCAGGTTGGCCACCCTTGGTTTACACAGCCGGGGGTACAGACTTGATAGCCTCCAACTGTGCGTTCCCCTCCTTCATCCCTGATGTGCTTTTTCTAAATGTTTTCTCCTACAGTCAACTCCAAATTGTGTCACTTAACCCCTTTGCTCCTTTTTTTTTTTCTGCCAAGGACTGTGTATAAGGAAGAAAGAGTTTCCTCTGCAGTTTCTCAGAGGAAGTTGGGGCTTGCTTCTGAAAAGTTCTAGCTGGGTTTCACCTTGCAGCTAGTTACAAAACTCCAAAATCTTCTTTGGAGCAGCATCAAGATGAGAAAATGAAAAGACATTATTTTGGTCTTTTTTGGGGAGGAGGGGTCTTTTCAAGACGGGTGCCCCTGTAGCCCCAGCTGTGCTGGAGCTCGCTACATAGACCAGGCTGACCTTGAGGACTCCTGCCTCTGCTTCCCCAACACTGGAATTAAAGACGTGCGCACCACCAAGTCTGGGGGAAAGATTTTGGTTTTTTCTTTTTTTTTTTTAATTTTATTTATTTTCGTATGTGTATGAGTGTACTGTCTGCATGTAGGTTTGTGCACCTGTGTCGTGCAATGCCTCGGAGGTCAGAAGAGGGTGTCAGATTCCCCTGGAACTGGAGTTCTCCTGAAATTGGAGTTTCAGATGGTTCTCAGCCGCCATGTGGGTGCTGGGGATCGAACCTGGGTCCTCTGTAAGAGCCGTTGGTGCTCTTAACCTCTAGGCCAGCTCTCCAGCTCCAAAGGGGAAGATTTTGATATCAACTTAAAGTATCCAGAATGGCTTTTTGTTCTAAACGTTGCAAGGGACACACTTAGCATATGGGCATCTGTGTTTCAGATTCGATTTCTTTTTTTTAATTATTTAAAAAATTTTTTTTAATTTATTTTATTTTATTTACTTTTGTATGTGTATGAATGTACTGTCTGCATGTAGGTTTGTGCACCCGTGTCGTGCAATGCCGCGGAGGTCAGAAGAGGGTCTCGGATTCCCCTGGAACTGGAGTTCTCCTGGAATTGGAGTTACAGACGGTTCTT
>VZQC01000836.1:901835-914493 GCA_009823505.1 Rhizomys pruinosus | reverse complement strand
AAAGGCAGAAGAAGTGGAGGTGGCTGGGAGAGATGCTGGAAAGACACAATGCGGACTGAACTGACCAGGGGAATGAAAACTCATTACCAGATAGCTGGAACCCAAGGAACCCATTAATCTCCCTCAAGGTAATGAGCACTCATCAAAGCTACATAAATGTATTGCAGTTCACATAAAGACTGGGAAATATGGGGCCTATTCTTCCTCTCCATAATCAAAGGGTCCTTTCTTTTTTTTTTTTTTTTTAAATTTTAATTTATTTTTGTATGTGTATGAATGTGCTGTCTGCATGCAGGTCTGTGCACCCGTGTCGTGCAATGCCGCGGAGGTCAGAAGAGGGTCTCGGATTCCCCTGGAACTGGAGTTCTCCTGGAATTGGAGTTACAGACGGTTCTCAGCCGCCATGTGGGTGCTGGGGATCGAGCCCGGGTCCTCTGCAAGAGCGTCGGTGCTCTCAACCGCTAGGCTATCTCTCCAGCCCAGGAACCATTTTATAATCTTCTTTACTGCCCACCATTCCCCCCCCCCAAAAAAAAAAAACCAAACAAAGGAAAAAGGAAGAAAAAGTTTCTTAGCCACCATTTGGAATGTAACTTGAGAAGCCACAACAATCATATATAGAGAGCTACTGCTAAGACATTTAGGTGCAAATCTCTCTCAAGAAGTCCACACCCACAGCACACTGCACGTGTGTCTTATCCATTCCCTAAATACCTTTCTATTGACCCCCTTGCTTAAATCTATGCTAAGGTCTGTTCCTGATCCACACCAGCCCTCTTTCACACTGGCTGATCCTGAAATTCTTTTCTACAGTGAAGTCAAGACTCCCATCTTCACTTGAGCAGAGGTCTCTGAAAGAACTCAGGTGGCTGCAGGTGGCCAGGCGACTGCAGGCAGGGCTGCCACGAGACACTGAACTGAATGAGTGACGCCAGTGTGCTCGGGAGGACCCCTCCTCCTCCGGTGGGATCAAGGCTGTCATGAAAGGCTTCACTTCTGTTCTGTGGCTTGTCTTCTGCTCTCTCTCTCTCTCTCTCTCTCTCCTCTCTCTCTCTCTCTCTCTCTCTCTCTCTCTCTCTCTCTCTCTCTCTCTCTCTCTCTCTCTCTCCTTTCTGCCTTCTGCCACATGAAGATGAAAACGCTTACCAGATCACAACACCTTGATCTTAGACTTCCCAGCGTCAAAATTGAGAAAATGAAACAGGTCTTATTTCTGGCTACCAGGACAGAACAGACTCCTGCTCCCTCTACCTCTTCCACTCTACTGGATTGGCCTGCTGGTCTTTTTTTTTTTTTAAGCAACAGGGAGGCAAGCTATAAATCCAGGAATATGCTAGAAGGACGATGGAGAGAAAGTTGTATTTTTTTTATTTTATTTATTTTTGTATGTGTATGAATGTACTGTCTGCATGCAGGTTTGTGCACCCGTGTCGTGCAATGCCGCGGAGGTCAGAAGAGGGTGTTGGATTCTCCTAGAACTGGAGTTACAGACGGTTCTCAGCCGCCATGTGGGTGCTGGGGATCGAACCCGGGTCCTCTGCAAGAGTAACCGCTAGGCCATCTCTCCAGCCCCCGAACGCTTTTTTTTAAAGCTGTTACCTCTTCTCTCCAGATGAACAGGGCACAGGCCATGCGAGCAAGTGGCAGTGTGACCTTTCACAGATTGGAAAGCATTCTGTAAGGTGAAAGAGGACCATAGGAGGGGAAGACAGGTCATCTGAGCTTCAGAATTTGTGGGGACTCTGTGGCTGTGGAGAGCAGAGGCTGCAGGGGGTGTGTGGGGTCTGAACTCTGCTCTGAGTAGAGATGGTATTGTTTCACTGGAGGGTGAAAGAGTCCCAAGCAGAAACAGGACAAGGGCCACCAATCTTACTTCTGGGTGGCACTGAAGAGGTCAGATTCACAGAAGGAGAGAGTCAAGTGCTAGTTACCAGAGGCCGAAGTGGCGGTAGGTGGAGGGGGGGGTGGTCAGAGGCTGCAGTGTCAGGTGGACAGGAGCGGTGAGGTGAGGAGATTTCTAGAGCCTTGGTGAGCACATCTAGCAGTCATGTATTAAGCGGGGCTGGCCCTCCTTTGCATCTGCGGGTCCAAGTCTACAGGTTGAATCCATCTTGGGTCAGTAAACAAAACTGCATCTGTGCTCACCGTGTGGCCTTCCTTTCCCTACCCTTCCCTGACACTATAGTAGAATAACTCTGCTTGGCAGCCATGTTGGGATAGCTCTGCATGAAGTACAGGAGTATGCAGAGGTCTGTGTAAACACTGCATGTGTTCTTCAAGGGCTGGGCATACTGGCATGTTGGTATGGGGGGGAGGTCCTAGAACCAGTCCCCAGTGGATACCAAGGAACAACATACCTAAAAATGAATGATAGAGTGGACTGAAGTGTGCTCGCCACACAGCATATGAGGGGATTNGTGTATGAATGTACTGTCTGCACGTAGGTCTGTGCACCCGTGTAGTGCAATGCCGCGGAGGTCAGAAGAGGGTGTTGGATTCCCCTGGAACTGGAGTTCTCCTGGAACTGGAGTTACAGACGGTTCTCAGCCGCCATGTGGGTGCTGGGGATCAAACCCAGGTCCTCTGCAAGAGCAGTCGGTGCTCTTAACCGCTAGGCCATCGCTCCAGCCCCTCGATCCAATCTTAATTAGCCAAATTGGTTAAGCTGCACAGCTGACCACAGCCTCTGGGATCAAACTCAAGCCCTCTTACTTACGGAGACCCTGTCACAGCCCCATACCATTTTTTTGCCATGTTGTAGTGCTACTCAAAAATCAGGATTTGCTTTAAAATAAAAACCTATAATTCCATTAAAACAGAGCTTGCACCGGGTGTGGTGGCACATGACTTTAATCCCAGCACTCGGGAGGCAGAGGCAGGCGGATTTCAAGGCCAGCCTGGTCTACAGAGTGAGTTACAGGCCAGCTGGGACTAAAGGGAGAGCCTGTCTCAAAAAACAAACAAACAGCCAGGCGTGGTGGCGCATGCCTTTAATCCTAGCACTCGGGAGGCAGAGGCAGGCAGATCTTTGTGAGTTCAAGGCCAGCCTGGTCTACAGAGTGAGTTCCAGGACAGCTGGGGCTACAGGGAGATCCTGTCTCGAAAAGACAAAACAAACAAACAAACAAAAACAAACAAACAAACAAAAACCAGAGCTTGCTTACTTCGTATCTGCGGTAGAAATCATAGGACAGATGGCATCAAACCCACAATACCAGCAGCACCCCTGGCTGACAGCTACATGACACTTGGTTCTTCAGCTTGTTTTTAATGCGCTGTCTTCTCACATCCTCCACATGCCTATCAGCCTAGCTCAGTTTCATTGAAATCTCTGTATTTTGCATTACGAAAAAGATGAGTTTTTAAAATAAAATCAAAATATTTCCTATGCTGCTCCCAATCTGAGATTTGGATCTACCCCCTAACCACCTCCTGGCTGAGAATCACTGAGTTCAATAATAAACACTTAGAGAAATAGTTTTCTCTTTTCTGTTAGGTACACCATGAACCCAGCCAGCGTTTCCACATCCACACCAGTGACATCCCCAGGACAATTAGACATAAACTCAGCTTTGCAGATACAGCCTTTGAATGTCAAGTGACCTTTTTTTTTTCTCTCACTGTGGAAATGTCACTGTCATGTTTCTCTTTTAATTTGTGACTAAGAATGAATGTCATCACCCACAATCTCTCTTCTGATTACCAGCCACCATATAAATAATACAGCTACATGTATTTGAACTTGCAGAGTTGACAGCCATTTAAAGAGAAGTGATCCTTTAAGGAACAGTAGACATATTACCCAGAGAGGTGATATCCTTGGTGAAACCAAGACAGTTAGACCCCAAATATTTTTAGATTGAAGAGCATTTAAGAGAAAGCCTGAAGGGGCTGGAGAGATAGCCTAGTGGTTAAGAGCACCGACCGCTCTTGCAGAGGACCCGGGGCTCAGATTCCCAGCACCCACATGGCAGCCAAAAACCGTCTTTAAGCCAGGTGTGGTGGCGCACACCTTTAATCCTAGCCCTTGGGAGGCAGATGCAGGCAGATCTCTGTGAGTTCAAGGCCAGCCTGGTCTACAGAGTGAGTTCCAGGCCAGCCCGAGCTATAGGGACTCTGTTTAAAAAAAAAGAAAGTATCTAGGTGATGCTGTCATAACAGATAATTGTGGCTTCTGCCAATGGAAGTTCATTACTATGGATGTAGCCACCATCTTCTACCTTGTATCAGCTATATACATTCCTCCAAAATCTCTTCAACAGGGAGCAGGACCCTGACTCACTTTGGTGGTGATGTTTTTGAGTCAGGGTCCTTACTATGTTGCCTAGGCTAGTCTTAATTTGTGATCCTTCTGCCTGAGATTCCCAAATGCTGGGATTAAAGGGGTGCTCTACCAGCTTTGGGAAAGTTCGTAACTATCTGATTTTTAAACTACCTTGTCTTTCTCAAGGACTGGAGAAATGGTTTGGTGGTTAGGAGCACTGGCTGCTCTTGCAGAGGACCCGGGTTGGGTTCAGTTTCCAGCACCCACACAGTAGCTAACAACCATCTGTTTTGTTGTTGTTGTTGTTGTTGTTGTTGTTGTTTTCTTTTTAGTTTTACCCTTTTTTTGTGTGTATTTTTGAGACAGGCTAGCAACCATCTGTAGGGGATCCAACACCTGACCCACCTCTGCAGCTCCAGGTTGTCTGATTGTACATGAACTTTAGATAGACAAAACAAAATACACGCCGTTGAGGTCAGAGCCGTTAGAACACTCACAAGGCTGCTGGGGTAGCCAGGATTGTTGCCTCTCTGAGTCCCTTGGGAGCCCTCTTCTGGAGTTAGCGCCTCTCATGCTCCCTAGAAGCTCTGGACTGGTTCTACTTAGTCACAGGAAGGGAGAGAAATCCTTCCAGACGTGTATCTGCCTGAATGCCCCAGAGGCCACCAAATCTGAGCCACACTGAGGTGTGCTACACTCTGGTATTGAGCTCTCCTCACAAGCTACCATTCACGGCATGGGGGCCATCTTCCCAAGCTCTAGCATCCACACCCAGTCCTCCAAGCAGCAGATCTGAGCATCCTTCTGAGTGCTTCTGAGTGTTTCTGAGTGCTTCTGAGTGCTTCTGAGTGCTTCTGGCAGGGTTTCCCTGTATTTGCAGAGTCTATGGCAAGAGTAAACAAAACCTGCCACATATTGAAAACTGTTCTTCCATAAATACGAAATTGAAAAATATGTGGAAATTCTGACTTGTATAAGAGTGGAAGTTGGCAGACTATTAAAGATGATTAAATTTAATTATCAGTGCACATGTCTGGGTGCTTTGTTGAGAAGCCAGTGATGCTTGTATGGGTAAAACCATAAATTATAAAATGCTATATATGTATTTCAGACTATCTGTTTTTCTTGTATTCCTTTCAGCAAAATGGTATTGATACCATAAACATATTTACATAATTTGTGTTATATTGGCAATAGCTGCCTAAAAAGCATAAGTTTGTAAGTCTTTTCTGTAAAGTACCAGATTATAAAAAAATGTTAATGGGGGTGTGGGGCTGGAGAGATGGCTCAGTGTTAAGAGCAGTGACTACTCTTGCAGAGGACCTGGGTTCCATTCCTAGCACCCACATAGCAGCTAAGAACCTTCTTAGGCCGGGCATGATGGTACATGCCTTTAATCCCAGCACTTGGGAGGTAGAGGCAGGTGGATCTCAGTGAGTTCAAGGCCAGCTACATAGGTCTACATAATGAGCTCCAGGACAGCTGGGACTAAAGGGAAACCCTGTCTCAAAAAGACCAAAAAAAAAAAAAAAAGAGTAATTAATTTTTTTCCAGTCATAGGCTTTCTGTAAAAGTTATTCAATTCTGGCCTTGTAACAACACCACAGACAACATATAAATGACTACAAAGCATGGCTGTTTTCCAATAAAACTTTATTCCCCCCCCCAAAAAAAGGCCAGATTTGGCCAGAAGGACTAAAAATTAAATGTGCCTGGAGTAAGGAAGATGGCTCAGCAGGGAAAGGCACTTGTACCCAGCTCGATGACCCAAGTGTTTTTTTAAATTTTAATTTAATTAATTTATTGTTATTATTATTTTAGACAGGTCTCCCTCTGGTCCCAGCTAGCCTGGAGCTCACTATGTAGAACAGGCCAGTCTTGAATTCACAGAGACTCACCCACCTGTGCCTCCCCAGTGCTGGAATTAAAGGTGTGTGCCACCATGCCCTGCTCGATGACCCAAGTTTGATCTCTAGGACCTATGTGGTGGGAAGAGAGGATTCTCAGAACTTGCTCTGTGCCCACACCCATGTGCACACACAGGCTCACCAGCTAGCATGAACACACACACACATGCACGCACGCACACACGCATACACATTTAAAAAATTAATAAATGTAATAAAAATTTGAACATAAAATGTAATTGTATTTGCAGGAAATAACATTTGAATATATTATTCAAATAATGTGAATTAGGGGCTGGAGAGATGGCTCAGTGGTTAAGAGCACTCGCTGCTCTTGCAGAGGACCTGGGTTCGATTCCCAGCACCCACATGGCTGCTAACATCCATCCATCTATAACTCTAGTTTCAGGGGAATCTGATGCCCTCTTCTGACCTCTGTAGGCACAGCATGATGCTGGGGCACTTACATACATGCAGGTAATATACTCATACACATAAAAAAAATAATGAGGGGCTGGAGGGATGGTTCAGCACTTAAAAGCACCAGCTGCTCTTGCAGAGGACCCGGGTTTGATTCCCAGCACCCACACAGCAGCTAAGAACTATCTTAGGCCTGGCTTGATGGTGCACACCTTTAATCTCAGCACTGGGGAGGCAAAGACAGGCAAATCTCTGTGAGTTCAAAGCCAGCCTGGTCAAAAAGACAAAAAAGAGAAAAAAATTAAAATTATTGGCATAGATTTTCCATAAATTATCTTCTTTTGGGGGGGGAGGGTGTTTTTGAGATAGGGTCTTCTCCTTATAGCCCCAGGTGGCCTGGAACTCAGTCTGTAGACCAGACCGTCCTTGAACTCACAGAGATCCACCTGGCTCTGCCTCCTGAGTGCTGGGATTAAAGGTGTGCACCACCATGCCCAGCCTAAGATGGTTCTTAGCCCCCTTGTGGGTGGGAAAGGAAACCCAGGTCCTCTGCAAGAGCAGTCAGTGCTCTTATCCACTGAGCCATCTCTCCAGCCCCAAGTTTTCTTCTAAAATATTCAAATCTTCTATTAAAATTAAACAAAATATAAATTATGACTAATTACTCTCTACATTTAAGTAGAAATCTCTTAAAATTTTATAAATATTTAATTAAATTTTATTAAATAATTTTATAAAATGAGACTATTCACAGTTATCATCTGTAATATTCATTTAGTTGTTCATCTAAAGCAGTGTCTTGATTCCTAAGTGTGAAATCTAGACTCATGCAGTCGTAACTGAAGAGTAACACGAGGGCCAGTAACATGTGGTGGCACATACTTTTTATCTCAGCATTTGGGAGACAGAGGTCGAGGCCAGCCTGGTCTACACATAAGAGTTCTAGGGGCTGGAGAGATGGCCTAGCGGTTAAGAGCGCCGACCGCTCTTGCAGAGGACCCGGGTTCGATCCCCAGCACCCACATGGCGGCCGAGAGTCGTCTGAAACTCCAATTCCAGGAGAACTCCAGTTCCAGGGGAATCCGACACCCTCTTCTGACCTCCGCGGCATTGCACGACACGGGTGCACAAACTTGCATGCAGACAGCACATTCATACACATACAAGCAATAAATAAAATTAATAAAAAAAAAAATTTAAAAAAGAGTTCTAGGCCAGTTGGAGCTACAAGGAGACTCTGTCTCAAAGACAAAGCAAAACACAACAATCAAACAACCAAAAAGAGTAACATGAATTGTTTAATTGTTAACGCTGCAAAATGTTCACGAGGTTCATGAGCAATATTTGAAAATGTTATGCAAATTAGTAAGCACTTCTGGAGCTGCAAATTGGAACAAGAAAATGAACACAGCAGGGTGTGGTGGCACATGCCTTTAATCTCAGCACTTCAGGTCAGAGGCAGGTGGATCTCTGTGAGTTCGAGGCCAGCCTGGTCTGTATAGAGAGACACATGTCAGCAGTGGCTGCATAGTGAAACCATCTTAAATTAAAAAAAAAAGGGGGGGGGGCTGGAGGGATGGCCTAGCGTTTAAGAGCGCAGACCGCTCTTGCAGAGGACCCGGGTTCTATCCCCAGCACCCACATGGCGGCTGAGAACCGTCTGTAACTCCAATTCCAGAACTCCAGTTCCAGGGAAATCCGAGACCCTCTTCTGACCTCCGCTGCATTGCACGACACGGGTGCACAGACCTGCATGCAGACAGTACATTCGTACACATACAGAAATAAATAATAATAATAAAAAAAATTAAAAAAAAAGGAAAGAAGGAAGGGAAGGAAGAAAAAAAGGAAGAAAAGAAGAAAGAAAAGGAGTACTGGATACTACTAGGAAATAGCACTTCATCCTGCATCAGTCATTTCCACTTGCTGAGTCAGGGGAGGGCTGAGCAGCAAACCCAACCTGTCTTTTCTTTTTTGTGGCCTTTTGCTTCTCCATCCTCCCTGCTTCCTGAAGCTCCCTCCCCTGGGACGCTGGCAGGGATCTAGTGAGAAGCTCTCCACCCTGTGGATGCTCTTACCCTTTGTTTCAAGACTGTGAAGCAAGAACTGTGAAGAGATGTATCCCAGCTCTGGGTGTGTCTGAGGGAGCTATTGTAGTCTGCCACGCTGAGAATAAGACCTTGAGTGACAGAGACTCAAGCAATTCTTTCTTTTAGTACAGGGTGACAGGGCTTTAAGCCAAGACTCAGGAGGTAGAGGCAGGAAGATCTCTTTGAGTTCGAAGCTAGCCTGGTTCTACATAGCAAGTTGTAGTTTCAGGCCAGCCATGGCTAGAGAATGAGACCCTGTTTCAAAAAAATTAAAACAGGGACAGAAAAGATGGTTCAGCGGTTAGGAGCACTGGCTGCTCTTGCAGAGGACCTAAGTTTGAGTCCCACAACCCAAATGGCAGCTAACAACTATCTGTAACTCCTGTTCCAGGGGAATTTGATATACTCTTCTGAAGGGGCCGTTGCAAGATATTGGGTCCACTTACACACATGAAGGCCAGGAGTGTTGGGATTGTGATTGCCGTGTACCACCAGGCCCACACAAGTTCTCTCTCTCTCTCTCTCTCTCTCTCTCTCTCTCTCTCTCTCTATCTATCTCGTCTTTCTCTATAGCTTTCTACCTTATTGATTGAGACAGGGTCTTTCAGTGAACCCAGAGCTCACATATTTGGCTAATTTAGTTAATAGCTTACCCCTGTCTCTGCCTCCCGAGCACTGGAATTAGGTGTATGCTCCTATGTTCAGCATTCGTGTGAGTGGGTTCTGGGGATTTGAACTCAGGCCCTCATGCTCAGTTGGTGAATGCTTTTACTGATTAGCCATCTCTTCAGAATCACAAATTAATTTGGGCACACAAATTAGACTTAATGGGCCTCAAAAAAAAAATAGAGGACATGAAGTCAGGGCAGGGTGAGGAGCCTGGAGGTGAGGGAGGAGTCTGGATATGATCAAAATGCATTGTATGAACCTCTCAAAGAATCAATAAAAATTATTTTTTTTGTATTTTTGAGACAGGGTTTCCCTGTAGCCCCAGCTGTCCTGGAACTTGCTCTGTAGACCAGGCTGGCCTTGAACTCACAAAGATCCGCCTGCCTCTGCCTCCTGAGTGCTAGGATTAAAGGCATGTGCCACCACGCCCGGCAAAAATTTTTTTAATCAAAAGAAAAAACCACGCTGCTGGTGTCTAAATGTCAGTATCTGTGGGGGAAATCCACTTGCTTCTGCACTGGTTAGACTATCCAGAGTACATTCTGTTCAGCTTTGGGTATAAATAGCTTTTTAGATAGTTCAAAATAAAAAATAAGCCAGGCGTGGTGGTGCATACCTTTAATCCCAGCACTTGGGAGGCAGAGGCAGGCAGATCCCTGTGAGCTCAAGGCCAGCTGGGACTAAAAAGGGAGACCCTGTCTCAAAAAGACCAATAATAAACAAATAAACAAACAAACAAATAAATCAATAATTCCACTGAGAAAGGAATTACCCAAAGTGATGAGAGACCCAATGGCAAGTCAGAATGCCACACGGACAGAGACTAGAAAACTTGCAAGCCATCTAAGTTACATCTATCTGTGAAAGAGGTGCATGTTAGCTGAAGCAGGAAGCGGGCAGTCCTGAGCAGCTGGTGAGCTCGGAGAGTGCAGTACCTGCCTTGCTGACCTGGCGCCCAGCACACCTTTGTTTTTCTGAGAAAACACGAGCTTGCATTTGCTGGAGGAGCCATCCTCCCTAGCACAGTCCTGGGGGTTAGAGGAAGCTGGATCCACAGACAGGTGCAGCCCTGCTGTGAGTGGGCTATTTATTGCTCACAGAGTCCAGTACAGTGCTGCGATTGGTCCAGCTGTGGACATTTGTCCCTGGGACAGTCTGAGTTTTCGTGAGATAACTTTCTTTGTCTTCTGGACTTGAAGGTAGGAAGATGGAAAGATTGAGGCTGCCGCCATCTTTCTTTTTTTTTTTTTTATTTTATTGTATTTTTTGGTCTTTTTGAGACAGGGTCTCCCTGTAGTTCCAGCTGTCCTGGAACTCACTCTGTAGACCAGGCTGGCCTTGAACTCACAAAGATCCACCTGCCTCTGCCTCCCAAGTGCTACAATTAAAGGCGTGCGCCACCAGGCTCGGCCTACCATCTTTCAGTCCTGAAGGGGACAGCCAAGAATGGAACCTGAGACACTGTGAAGAAAAGCTACATTGTAGTGACACTATTTGAGTCATTGGTCAAGTTATAACCTAAGTCACTGAAATTTGGGGGCTATAAGCACTAATAAATTCCAGCCAGCATTTCCTTCCTTCTCTCCCTCCTTCCCTTCCTTCCTTTTTTTTTTTTTTGAGACAGTTATATATATTTCAGGCTGGCCTCAAACATCCTACATAGCCAAGGATAGCTCTGAACTGATCTTCCTGCCTTGCCTCCACTTGCTGAATGCTCAGATTAGAGGCAAACACCACCAAGCTTAGTTTATGTGGTGCTGGGGATCAAACCTAGCCCTAGCTCATTTTAGGCAGGCACTCTATCAACAACTATTACAGCCCAGACACCATCTTTTATTTCAAGATTTTGGATCCTGTTTCATACTACTCGAACCAAAAGTCTCCCAAGCAATACTCAGTAGAGCTATGATAGAGACCCAGAAGAGAAGAATTCAGAGGGGGCTGGAGAGATGGCCTAGCAGTTAAGAGCGCTGACTGCTCTTGCAGAGGACCCGGGTTCGATCCCCAGCACCCACATGGCGGCTGAGAACCGTGTGTAACTCAGAGGAATCCAGGAATCCGACGCCCTCTTCTGACCTCCGCGGCATTGCACAACACGGGTGCACAAACCTGCATGCAGACGGTACATTCATATACATACGAAAATAAATAAATTAATTAATAAAAAAAAAAGAAGAATTCAGAGAGCATCTGAAACTTTGACAATATGAAGAGCCAGCTTGTTGGGACATGTGCAGGTGGCTTGATTTAAACCATGTGTGAGAATCTGTGTTTTATGTGAAGATCTAAGGTTTGTACCTTGTCTTCCTGATACTGTAGCTGATATTAGCAAATTGTATTTATGAAGTAGTTATCATGATGCACAAGAATAATTTGATTTAAAAATTACCCATGAGTACTCAGAGTTTATTCCACAAGGCTGCTGGAGAAAATCAAAGCATGAGAAATCTTTTGAACCGGCTAATACGTGGCTCCTTTTCCGTCACCCACTTTGGCACTGACTCAACATTTCTTGCTCTTATCCATTTTAAAACAACTGTGTGAGCAAGTCCGAACAATGCAGGATCCATCAGAGTCTTAGCGGCAGTCCAGCGGGAGGGTCACCTGGAGATAGGTCATCTGAGAACTACTGAGCTTTTGAATGAACAGGAAATGAAACGTGGAAAGAGATGACTAATCTCAGCCTTTCCAAGGATGCTCAGCTGAGCTGCATATGAGCAGACAATGTCAACCAATCCTTCCTTTTCACCCAAATGTAGAATATTTACTGGACAGAAGGATTTTTGCCATGTGCAAGGATAAGAGGTTAATATGGCTGTTTAGGGTTCGAATATGGAAAGTTTTCCAGAAGCTTCTGTTTTGGATGCTTGCTGCCCCAGCTGGTGATGGAACCTTTGGGGCTAGCTGGTGGAAGGGAGTGCTTGGTGGCACCCCTGTGAAGGTTATACCTGGTCTGCACTGCAGACCTCTCTCTCTCTCCCTCTCTCTCTCTCCCTCTCTCTCTCTCTTTCTCTCTCTCTCTTTCTCTTTCTCTTTCTCTCTCTCTTTCTCTCTTCTCTCTTTCTCTCTCTTCTCTCTCTCTTTCTCTCTCTCTTTCTCTCTCTCTCTTTCTCTTTCTCTTTCTCTTTTTTTGTTTTTTTCTTTTTTTGTTTTTTGTTGTGTATTTTTCTCTCTCTTTCTCTCTCTTTCTCTTTCTCTCTCTTTCTCTTTCTCTCCCTCTCTCTTTCTCTCTTTCTCTCTCTCTCTCTCTGTCTCTCTCTCTTTCTCTCTCTCTCTCTCTCTCTCTCTCTCTCTCTCTCTCTCTCTCT
>VZQC01000836.1:821668-896019 GCA_009823505.1 Rhizomys pruinosus | reverse complement strand
TTAAAAAAAAAAAAAAAAAAGAAATAAAAAAACTAAGAAAATGCCACCGAACATCCATGGCACAATAGAGTAGGTAAGCTGGAAAATACTGTGAACTCGTGTCTGATGCCAGAGCGTTCCAGTCAAGCTTCAACATGTTGCCAGGCGGTCACTCGCTGCTTTTTTACTAATGCTCTTCATTTGTTTCCACATTGCACAAGGGATTGGTTCTGCCTTTAAAACTTCATTAACAGGAGCAAATCCAGGATCCACTGATTTCTTCTTAAAAGGCACTAACCCATCAGATAGCCCTTTAATCCCAGCACTCAGGAGACAGAGGCTGGCAGATCTCTGTGAGTTCAAGTCCAGCCTCATCTACAAAGTGAGTTCAGGCCAGCTGGGACTGCGGGGAGACCAGCAATTTCATTCTCATAAACACTCTAGCCATGAAGAAACTCAACAGGATGCAGACAAATCCAATGAACAGAAGAAAAAATCTGTTGAGTTTTGGAATATTTGGTGCATTGGATCGGTCCAGGATTATAAAACCTAAACCTCCCATTGTAAACAGAAAGCTAGATGCAAGTCCTTCAATAATATACCGTCCATTTACTCTATAGGCCAAGAATGCTACTGGTCTCTGATGCCCATGTTCATCAGTTCATCAGTCATAGAGCCAAGACTTGGAGGTTCAACAATAACATCATAAATTATTCCTCCGGTGATGAGGAAGTAAGACACCACCACCAGCGTGTACGCCGTCATAGCCGATGGCATATGCACCCAGGGCGGCTTCTTCAGCTTCAAGTTGGGACATTCGAGCACCAAGAACAGGACTCTATACAGAGTCTCCATGTCGGTGGAGGCAAGGCCAGCATTCCAGCCTCCAGCCCCACGCTGTCCGGAAACTCGCCCCTGTCTTCAATTCTCACTGGCAAGTGCAGCTACCCTGTGGCTGCCACTGCTTTTGCCATCCTTCAAAGACAACACAGCTTTTCAACACCTTCCAATATGGACTGAAAACTCATGTCTTTCCAAGAATCCTCTAAACCTTCAGTGCCAGATGGGAACTGCTGAGACATTCAGCTTGAGGACTGAGGAACTACTGGGGTTTCAGCCTCTTCAGAGTATAGACTGCCATTGTTGGACTACCAGGCTGTATCACGGAGACCAGTACAGGAAGATCAAGACAGGATGCACACAGTTCTTACTGGACCTCATTTGGTGACCATGGGAAGGGAAGACCTCAGTGTGGAGCACAAGGGCAGGACTGATGGTTGTTTAGGCTTGCCAAGGAGGAGACTTCAAACAATTTCTTAAGGAAAACGTGGCATCTTTCAGCCTAATAAAGAAAAAAAAAATAATAAAAAGAAATAATATACTGAAAATGCTAAAACCTATGATGTTATAATCTTAATACATGTGTGGCATGCGTATATGCATATTTTGTTGTGATGAAAATTGGAAGGAACAAGAAGAAGAAGAAGACTGGGTCAAAGAACTGACTGAAAAGGTGAACTTCTGCCCAAAACAGTAAACTTCTGCATTAAAAATTTTAAAAGAGACTGAGAAAAAGATGAAAAACACATTTGGGAGAATGCATAAGTTCTGGTAGTGTGGGGGTGGGGAAGGAAGGGGAAGTGGGTCTGGATTTGATTGGGAAATTTTTTATGAAATGCACAAAGCTTCAATAAAAATTGGTTTGGGGGGCTGGAGAGATGGCTCATTGGTTAAGAGCACCGTCTGCTCTTGCAGAGGACCCGGGGCTCGATTTCCAGCACCCACATGGCGGCCAAGAACCATCTTTAAGCCTGGCATGGTGGTGCACACCTTTAATCCTAGCACTGGGGAGGCAGAGGCAGGTGGATCTCTGTGAGTTCAAGGCCAGCCTGGTCTACAGAGTGAGTTCCAGGCCAGCTAGGGCTATAGGGAGACCCTTTCTCAAATGAAAAAAAAAAACGGCTTTGGAAAAATAAATAAATAAATAAATAAATAAATAAATAAAGTGTGTGGATCCCCCCCCCCCAAAATGCTGGACAGTCTAACAACATGAATCAGAATGGGGGCTGGCCATCCCCTTTTCACTGGAATGGGAGTGTTGCTCCTAAGAGAAATCAATGAGGTCACCTTGGGTGGAGCCTTCTTTGTTGACCTCGAGGCTGAGATAAAGCACACCAGCAACCAGCCAAGAAACCAGTCATGTCTAATGTAATGAAATAAAACCCTGAGCACCGAAGTACAGGTAAGCTTCCCTGATTGGCAAAATGATAGGCATAATGTCTCCTGTTGAGGCCAGGAGTGAAGATAGCAAGACTGAGAGGAAAGGGGAGGGGAAGCTTTATCTTTTGACTCCTGCTGGCCTCTGCTCGGCACATTCCTTGTTAACGGATCTTTATCTGTATCTTTAGCTTGCAACAAACTATTGCCATGATGTAACACGCCTCAGCAAAGTCTGTTAGTCTTTCCGGTGAGTTATCAAACTTGAAGGAGGTTTGGGAGAGCTGTGTGTGTGTGTGTGTGTGTGTGTGTGTGTGTGTGTGTGTATGTGAGGTGGAGGCAGTCTTGAGTGGAAACTGTACCCTCTAACCTTGTAGTTGGCTCAAACTCTTCACAGTATATTAATGCATCAATGAAAATAACTGAAGTACTTTTATACAATAATGCATGGATGAGGTTTGGAGACATTATAAAAAAAGACAGACACAAAAGGACAATGTTGCATGTAATTCCAGTGATAAGTGGTTGGGAGGAAAACAGGAATGACATAGGTGCTTTATTAGGACATGACAAAATATTAATAATGATCAACAATGCTCTGGAATTTATTGGTGGTTATTATTGAATATCTATGAATAATATACTCCCTGTAGCCCCAGCTGGCCTGGAACTCCCTTGGTAGACCAGGCTGACCTTGAGCTCCCAGAGATCTGCCTGCCTCTGCCTCTGGAGTGCTGGGATTAAAGGTGTGTGCCACCACACCCAGCTTAACCTGTTTGCCTTTTTGAGACAGGATCTCCCTGTATTTCCAGCTAGCCTGGAACTCACTATGTAGACCAGACTGTTCTCACATTCACAAACATCCTGGGATCAAAGGCATGCGCCACCACACCCAGCTATGAATAATATGTTTAAAAACCCCACAGAATTGTACATCTTTAAAATGGTGAACTTTATGTATTGAATTATATCCCAATAAAGCTGTCATTTAAAAATAACATTTATAATCACATCAAAAGCATTAATCAGTTCAAGGTCATCTTCAGTTATAGAGTGAGTTTGAGGCCAACCTAGGCTACAGACTCTGTGAAAAATGAAAACACACACACACACACACACACACACACACACACACACACACACTGAGGGAGCTTTCAGGGAACCTGAAATGCCCTGTTCTTTATTGTATATATGTATTCAGTGTGTGTCTCCACATGCCACCACACACATGAGAACAACTTGGGATCAGTTCTTCCCTTCCACCTCATGGGTTCTGGGGATCAAACTCATGTCATCTGGCTTGGTGGCAAATGTCTTTACACACTGAGCCGTCTCTCAGCTCAAATGTTCTGGGTTTTAGCCTGGCAGCTATACAATGTATATATGGAGAAACTCAGAGAGCAATGCACTTAATATTGGTATATTTCATGGTTAATAATATCTCTCTTCTGGCTCTCTGCTTCTAACTTCCTCATCAAGGCAGGCCACACGAAGCAGAATTTCTCTTTCCCAAGTTGGGTTAAAAAAAATTCTCATCCTTCCACCCTCTCTCTTTAGCTGACCACAATAAATTCTCTGACCTGCCTTTATTCAACAGTCATAAGAAATTCCTCATTCCAGAGAGTTCCTGCCCTATACCCACAAGGAAGGAAGGCCGAGGAATCCGACCAGACAGGCTTTGCTGGGCTTCCCCACCCAGTCTAGCATTCATGTCTGTGCAATGAAGTCTCCATAAAAACCCCAAAAGGAGAATTCACAGGGCTTCTTGGTAGCTGAACACGCAAGAGTTCAGAAGAAGGGGATCAAGAACTCCCAGGCACGTGAGCAGGATGGTGTACCTCAATCCCATGGATAGACGCCCCTGTGCTTGGGACTTTTGCAGAGCTCACTGTGTATCTGTTCATCCAACTGCTTATTTGTATTCTTTTTTTCTTATAAATTTTATTTATTTTCGTATGTGTATGAATGTACTGTCTGCATAGGTTTGTGTACCTGTGTCGTGCAATGCCTCGGAGGTCAGAAGAGGATGTTGGATTCCCCTGGAACCGGAGTCAAGGACGGCTCTCAGCCGCCATGTGGGTGCTGGGGATCGAACCCGGGTCCTCTGCAAGAGCAGAGGGTGCTCTTAACCACTAGGTCATCTCTCCAGCCCCTTATTTGTATTCTTTAAAAACATGCTTTACAGGGGTGGAGAGATGGGTCAGTGGTTAAGAACACTGACCGAGCCAAAGGGCAGCTAACAAACTCCAGTCCCAGGGCATCTGACACACTCCTCTGACCTCCACAGGCAATGCATGAGACGAATGCACTTACACACATGCAGGCAATACCCACACACATAAAATAAAAATAAAATAACTTTTAAAAATGTGATTTACAACAAACTGATAAATGTAAGCATAGTGGTTTAATTTTTTTTTTTTTTTTTTTTGGTCTTTTCGAGACAGTGTCTCCCTATAGCCCCAGCTGTTCTGGAACTCGGTCTGTAGACCAGGCTGGCCTTGAACTCACAGAGATTCACCTGCCTCTCTGCCTCCTGAGTACTGGGATTAAAGGCATGTGCCACTGCTCCTGGCGTGGTTTAAATTTTTAAAAATTTTTTACTGTGTGTGTATGTAAGCCTGGGTGGTGTACGTATGTGTATGTGAGTAATGGGTCCCTTGGAACTGGAGTTACAGATCATTGTGAGCCAACTCGAGGGTACAAGAATGGCCAGTGCCCTTAACCTCGAAGGCATTTCTCCTGGCTGGAAGGACTCTATCCTAATAAAACTTTGGTATTGCTGCAATGAAGAGAAAAATCCCAAAGGGTGTGAAGAGGGAAGACATGCCATTGAGTGCTGACTAAGCGATCATGTGATTCTCACCCAGACGCCAATTTGGGAGATGAAACTCTCTTTTCTTGAGGCAAACGCTGTGCATTCAAAATGACCTGGGGCCGGGCATGGTGGCGCAAGCCTTTAATCCTAGCACTCAGGAGGCAGAGGCAGGTGGATCTTTGTGAGTTCAAGGCCAACCTGGTCTACAGACTGAGTTCCAGGCCAGCTGGGGCTACAGGGAGACTCTGTCTCCAAAAGACCAAAAAAAAAAAAAAAAAGACCTGGGACTCTGGGTAATCCTGTCTCAGTCTCTGAGTCATAGGAAGGAAAAAATAACTACCTCTAAAATATTTTGAACCCATTAATTCTATATTCAGACAATATATTATTAAATTATGAGGCTAAAGTCAAACTTGGACACGGAAAGATTCAGAAAGTTTACCATTTAGAAATAATTTCTACAAGAGATACTCAAAGACATGTCAACAGAAGATCGAGGAGGGGAGGAGACTCAGAACACAGTGGTGGTGAGCCAGGAAACCCATACAACCAGACGCTAAGTCCACTGCCAAACAATCCAATCAGCCATTCGTGTTTGAAAGACTGTACTGTGTCAAGGTTGCTGTCAGGAGTCTTCATCTTCAGCTGACTTTTATCAATGCAGATCTAGACTGATCAACCTCAACCCTGGGCTTCCTCAGCTGCTGTGCTGGTTGGGCCTGATCTGCTCCTGACTGACTGCAGGGCCCCTCAGCTGACCCTACGGCCGGAAGGGGGTGTCACCATGCTTCCTTTCAGTGGTCTGTGGAATAAACAGACCAATGGCTGAAGCTTCCTGTAATAGGGCAGGTGACACGTATGTGTGTGTGTGTGTGTGTGTGTCTGTTTCTGTGTCAGTGTCTGTGTGGGTCTGTGTCTCTGTGAGAGAGAAATAGAGATAAAGAATCTTGGTACTCAAACTCCATCATGTGAGGTCAGAATGCTGTTCCCATAACTCTCTCAAGTTCTCTTAGAAAGTGAACTTTACTCCCACAGACAGATTCTTCTGCTCCTCCAGGTCCTAATGGCGGTAACAAAGGGTATTTTAGTCCCTGTAGAGTTTGCTTGCCAATATAACATGAGAAGGTTGCCATTATAAGAACAGGGAGCTGCCAGGCATGGTGGAGCACTCCGGAGGCAGAAGCAGGTGGGTCTCTGTGAGTTCAAGGCCAGTCTGGTCTACATAGGGAGTTCTAGGACAGCTGGGGCTACGGGGAGACCCTGTCTCAAAAAGATAAAAAAAAAAAAAAAATAGATTTGTTTTAAAATATATTTTATTATTTTTATTTTATGTGTATGAATATATTGCCTGCAAGTGCACCTGAGTCACGTGGTGCCCACAGAGGTTAGAAGAGGGCATCAGATACCGTGGAACTGGAGTTAGGGATGGTTATTTGTCACTGTGCGGGTGCTGAGCATCAAACTTGGGTCTTAACCTCTTAACCTCTGAACCAGCTTTCTAGCCCATGTTAGGTTTTTTTGTTTGTTTTGTTTTAAGATTTATTTGTTCCCGCTAGGCCTAGTGGTGCATGGCTTTAATCCTAGCACTTGGGAGGCAGAGGCAGGTGGATCTTTGTGAGTTCAAGGCCAGCCTGGTCTACAGAGCGAGTTCCAGGACAGCTGGGGCTACAGGGAGACCCTGTCTCAAAAAGACAAAAAAATAAAATAAATAAAATAAAATAAAATAAAATAAAGACAATGTGGGCTCTAATCAAAGTAACTGGTCTAGCACAGCCATGCATGGCAGCCAGGGTTGCATTTTCTGCCCGAGGCCCACAGACTAATTCTGGGTAGATGCTTGGTTTGGGTGTGTGTTCACCAGCAGGGAGAGACCTGTTGGAGAAGACAGAGTGAGCCTCTGTGTCTCCTGAGTCTCCAGTGTCTGTGAGTCCTTGAGCTTCCAAGACTGAGAAGATTACTTTCATTCCCTTGAGGTGGGAGCTGGGCGTTTCTTTAAGAGGAGATCCCTGTAACCAGGAGCCAGGGGCATGGCTCAAGAGCAGAGTGCCTGGCTAGCATGCATGGGGTCCCCAGCACTTCAAATGAAACAAGGCAAAACACTTCAGCTAAACTGAAGACTACCACCTGTTTCCTTCCAACGTGGCCTTTTCGTGTTTGCAGATGTGGTCAGCCAGGGGCAGATGCATGTGGGGTAGGGTAGGCTATTACAGACAGAAACTTACTTTCATTAGTTTCAATAGCACAGGCTTTTAGCCAATAGAATTCAAAAGCTTCAAACATATAAACCTCAAGCAAAAAGGGAAACCCTAGAAGACACCTGGTTCATTGTGTGACGAGATTATACCAGTGTGCTTTCAGACACAATGTGTAGTTAGAAGCTTGCTTGTGACCTTCCCAAACCTGTCTATGGGAGAAGCAGAATGTTTTCATTCCTGATCTGGAAGGTAGCCATGGAGCAATGGAATTTTCCAGGAGAGACCCAGGATATTTGCTATCTAGCCTCACTGCCCTCTTCTCCTGCTGGCCTTATACCCAGATTGGAACCAATCAGGCAAACTTCAGATTCAACATGGAGACACTGAATAACAGCCTTGGGGAAAAGATCTAAGAGAGTAGACCAGTCTCAGAATGAAATCCTTCTATTCACCTGCCTTCTCCCTCATACTCCCGCCCCCACACGGGATTCTCCTGAAATTCCATCTCATTTTCATCAGGAACTGGGGGTGAGGTGGGATTTTCCAAAGGAACTTTCATGCAAATCTGATGCCGTACCAATTTGATTCGGAGTCTTTCTTTTTGTCTTTTTGAGACAGGGTCTTCCTGTTGTAGCCCCAGCTGTCCTGGAACTTACTCTGTAGACCAGGCTGGCCTTGAAGTCACAAAGATCCGCCTGCCTCTGCCTCCCAAGTGCTAGGATTAAAGGCGTGCGCCACCACGCCCGGCCTTTTTTTGTCTTTTCAAGACAGGATTTTCCTATAGTCTTCCTGTTCTGGAACTCGCTATGTAGACCAGGCTGGCTTTGAACTCACAAAGATCTGCCTGCCTCTGCCTCCCAAGTGCTGGGATTAAAGGCATGCACCACCACGCCCGACTTGAACCATATTTAAGTGTCGAGTTCAGCATAAGTCACCTTCACAGTGTAACACAACCTGTGCCATCAACTACCCACTGAATTTCTCATACGGAACTGAAACTCTAGGAAGATCATGCAATGGTTCTTTTTTTTTGGTCTTTTCGAGACAGGGTCTCTCTGTAGCCCCAGCTGTCCTGGAACTCACTCTGTAGACCAGGCTGGCCTTGAACTCAAAAGATCTGTCAGCCTCTGCCTCCCAAGTGCTAGGATTAAAGGCATGTGCCACCACGCCTGGCTTGTCCCTTTGTTTTTTGTTGTTTTGTCTTTTTGAGACAGGGTTTCCCTGTTGCCCCAGCTGGCCTGGAACTCACTATGTATGCCAGGCTAGCCTTGAACTCACAGAGATCTACCTGCCTCTGCCTCCTGAGTATGCCACTACATTCAGCATTTTCTTCCTTTTTTTTTTTTAATTTTTTTAAAATTAATTTTATTTATTTCTATATGTGTATGAATGTACTGTCTGCATGCAAGTTTGTGCACCCGTGTCGTGCAATGCCGCGGAGGTCAGAAGAGGGTGTTGGATTCCCCTGGAACTGGAGTTTCAGACGGCCCTCGGCCGCCATGTGGGTGCTGGGGATCGAACCCGGGTCCTCTGCAAGAGCGTCGGTGCTCCCAATCGCTAGGCCATCTCTCCAGCCCCCGCATTTTCTTCCTTTTTAAAGGATGAATAGGGGCTGGAGAGATGGCCTAGCAGATAAGAGTGCCAACTGCTCTTGCAGAGGACCCGGGTTTGATCTCCAGCACCCACATGGCAGCTGAGAACCGTCTTTAACTCCAGTTCCAGGGGAATCCAACACCCTCTTCTTCTGACCTCCTCGGCATTGCACAACATGGGTGCACAAACTTACATGCAAACAGTACATTCATACACATTAAAAAAAAAAAAAGGATTAGATCTTTTTGGGCTGGAGAGATGGCCTAGTGGTTAAGAGCACCGATTGCTCTTGCAAAGGACCCAGGTTCGATCCCCAGCACCCATATGGCAGCTGAGAACTGTCTTTAACTCCAGTTCCAGGGGAATCCAACACCCTCTTCTGACCTCTGTGGCATTGCACAAACCTTCATGTTTGTGCAATAGTACATTCACACACATTAAAAAAAAGGATGAATAATAATAATTCCATGATATAAAGCACATATTCTTTTAAAATAATTTTTAAAAATTTTATTTATTTATTTATTTATTTATTTATTTATTTATTTATTTATTTATTTATTTTTTGATCTTTTCTAGACAGGGTCTCCATGTAGGTTTGTGCACCCATGTCGTGCAATGCTGCGGAGGTCAGAAGAGGGCGTTGGATTCCCCTGGAACTGGAGTTAAAGACAGTTCTCAGCCGCCATGTGGGTGTTGGGGATTGAACCTGGGTCCTCTGCAAGAGCAGTTGGAGCTCTTAACAGCTAGGCCATCTCTCCAATTTTTAAATTTATCTTTAAGTCTATGAGTGTTTTAAATGCATGTAGGTAAGTGTACTATGCGCATGGATGTAAGTACACCATGTGCATATAATGCACACAGAAGCCAGAAGAGGGCACTGGACTCCCTGGAAATGAAGTTACACATAGTTTTTAGCTGTGTCATGTGGGTGCTGGGAATGGAACCTTGGTCTCCTGCAAGAGCAGGTGGTGTTTTTAACTTCAGAGCCATCTCTCCACCCCCAAACCACATATTTTTATCTATTAATTTGTCAATAAACAGATGCTTTCTTCTACCTTTTGGCCATCATGAATAATGCAGCTATGAATATGGGGACACAAATATCTTCACTGTCATTGACCATTCTGGTTGCATAGTAAGATGCATTATTTGATGATGGAGACAGATAAACTAGCAATTCTAGAATTACCAGAAATTTCCTTCCTGGGCCTGTAAGGGTAGGAAAATTTTTTGTCTGGTCTCTTTGGGAAGGTAACTTTTTTTTTTAGCCAATTTTTTATTGAAGCTTTGTGCATTTCATACAAAATTTCCCAATCAAATCAAGACCCATCCCCCCCCCCTTTTTTTTTGGTCTTTTCGAGACAGGGTCTCCCTGTAGCCCCAGCTATCCATTCCCCCTTCTTTACCCACACCCCCACCCCACTAGAGCTCATGCATTCTCCCAAACATGTTTTTCATCTTTTTCTCAGTCTCTTTTGAAATTTTCAATGCGGAAGTTTACTGTTTTGGGCAGAAGTTCACCGTTTTTCAGTCAGTTCTTTGACCTAGTCTTTTGGTTTTGTTTTTTTTTGGGGGGAGGTTGACCTAGTTTTTTGTTGTTGTTGTTGTTTTTGTTCCTTCCAAGTTTCATTTATTTATTTATTTATTTGATTCACAATATAAGAGCAAAGTCCTTCCAATTTTCTTTTTTTTAATTTTATTAATTTCTGTATGTGTATCAATGAACTGTCTGCATTCAGGTCTGTGCACCAGTGTCGTGCAATGCCGCGGAGGTCAGAAGAGGGTCTCGGATTCCCCTGGAGCTGGAGTTCTCCTGGAATTGGAGTTCCAGACGGCTCTCGGCCGCCATGTGGGTGCTGGGGATCGAACCCGGGTCCTCTGTAAGAGCGGTCGGCGCTCTTAACCGCTAGGCCATCTCTCCAGCCCCCAATTTTATTTATTTATTTATTTATTTATTTATTTATTTATTTATTTATTTAATTTATTTAATTTATTATTTGTATGAATGCATTGTCTGCGTGTAGGTTTGTGCACCCGTGTCGTGCAATGCCGCGGAGGTCAGAAGAGGACATTGGATTCCCCTGGAACTGGAGTTCTGGAATTGGAGTTACGGATGGTTCTCAGCCACCATGTGGGTGCTGGGGATAGAACCCGGGTCCTCTGCAAGAGCAGTTGGCACTCTTTTTTTTTATTATTTATTTCTGTATGTGTATAAATGTACTGTCTGCATGTAGGTCTGTGCACCCGTGTCGTGCAATGCCACGGAGGTCAGAAGAGGGTCTCGGATTCCCCTGGAACTGGAGTTCTCCTGGAATTGGAGTTACAGANTGGAGTTCTCCTGGAATTGGAGTTCCTGACGGTTCTCGGCCGCCATGTGGGTGCTGGGGATCGAACCCGGGTCCTCTGTAAGAGCAGTCGGCGCTCTTAACCGCTAGGCCATCTCTCCAGCCCCGAGCAGTTGGCACTCTTAACCACTAGGCCATCTCTCCAGCCCCCCAATTTTCATCACTACAAAATATGCATATATGCATGCCACATATATCAAGATTATGACATCATAGGTTTTAGCATCTTCAGCTTATTATTTTATTATTATTATTATTGTTTTTTTTCTTTATTAGGGTGAAAGACGTCATGTATGAAGGCTCCTCCTTGGCAAGCCCAAACAACCATCAGTCTTGCCCTTGTGCTCCACACTGGGGTCCTCCCTTCCCATGGTCACCAAGTAAGGTCCATTAAGCACCATGTCATGTCTTGATCTTCCTGTACTGGTCTCCGTGATACAGCCTGGTAGTCCAACAATGGCAGTCTATACTCTGAAGAGGCTGAAACCCCAGTAGTTCCTCAGTCCACAAGCTGGATGTCTCAGCAGTCCCCATCTGGCACTGAAGGTTTGGAGGATTCTTGGAGAGACATGAGTCTTCAGTCCATGTTGGAAGGTTGAAAAGCTGTGTCTCATGTCTTTGAAGGATGGCAAAAGCAGTGGCAGCCACAGGGTAGCTGCACTTGCCAGTAAGAATTGAAGACAGGCAAAACAACAGTGCTTTTTCTTTTTTCTTTTAACTTCTTTTTTTTGTCTTTTTATTAAGATCTCAAGTTTTATTCTGAAGTCTTACTAATTATTTCTGGTTATACTTTCCTTTTGGACGTTTAAAGCCACACAGTTAGCCCAGGTTAACCAAAGTTTTTGTTTTGTCAAGGTCAGTTGAGGATCTGGCCCTCAGGGGTCACTCAGGTTTTGGAGGGGGGAGCCCATGGCTCCTTTTGGCTTTTCATTTACCAGTTCCAGCCACTTAAGGATAAAGTCAGGTCTTCCTAGACCAGGCTTCCCTTTTTGAAACATGAGCAGACTTTCCTCTTTATAGACTGGACACTGGCTGAAGTCCCATTAGTGGATGTCCAAGACCTCCCTGCACAGGAAGACTGGTGACTCAAATTTGCAGGGCATTTCAAGAGATGCCCCCATGCATAGGGAATCTAACTTAAAAAAATATTTTATTATTTTTATTTTATGTGGATGAGTGTATTGCTTGGATGGATATAAGTGCACCCATGTCATATAGTACCCTCAGAGGCCAGAAGACACTGTCCAATTCCCTGAAACTGAAGTAACAGACAGTTGTTAGCTGCCATGTGGATGCTGGAAACTGAACTTGGATCTTCTGCAAGAACAGCCAGTGCTCTTAACTGCTGAGAAATTTCTTCAGCCCTCATGGGAGACTATCTTAAGCATACTGTGGTGGTTTAAATGAGAATGTCTTCCATAGGCTTCAAGTGTTCAGACATTTTTTTTTAAATTTTTTTTGTTTTTTAGCCCCAGCTGTCCAGGAACTCCTTCTGTAGACCAGGCTGGCCTTGAACTCACAAAGATCCCCCTGCCTCTGCCTCCCAGTGTTAGGATTAAAGGCATGCACCAACATGCCTGGCCAGTGTTCAGACATTCTGTCCCCAGTTGGTGGCACTGTTTTGGGAGGTCTTGGAAGGTGTGACCTTGCTGGAGGAAGTATGTCATTGGGGGTGGGCTTAGAGAGTTTAGCAAGCCTAGCTAGTCTCCAGTTGCTCTCTCTTGCTTCCTGTGCTCATTGGAAGATGTGAACCTCAGCTTTCTGCTCCAGCCCCTGCCACCATGCCTCCCTGCCACAATGGACTCTTCCTGTTATAAGTTCCCTTCATCATGGTGGTTTTATCACAGCAACAGAAAAGTGATTAGTTTTGGGTGCTGTGGTGGTTAGAATGAGAAAAGTTCCCCCATAGACTCTGTTTGAAGACTTGGCCCCAGCTGGTGGTGCTGCTTAGGAGGTGTGGCCATGTTGGAAGAAGGATCTTACTGGTGGCAGGCTTTGAGAGTTCACAGCCTTGCCCCCCTTTCAGTTTGTTGTTCTGCTTCCTGTGCATGCTTGAAGATGTGAGTGCTCAGCATCTGTCCAGCTGCCTCCTCCCACGCCTTCCCTGCCTCAATGGACTCTACTCCTAGAACTATAAGCCAAATAAACTCCTCCTCTCTAAGTCTCCTTGGTCATGGTGTTTATCACAGCAACAGAACTGGAACTGATACAGGTCCTTCGGGAGCCACTTTAGGATTCAGATATTGGCAAGTAATTGTAATATGTTGGGTGGCCCTGAAGTATTGTGTGTGTGGTATATGCATTTATTCACATGCATGTGTACGTGCACTCACCCACGCATGGGCATGTGGCGACCACAGGTCAATTCTGTTTTCTTTTTTTTATTATTTATTTTTTAATTTATTTCTGTATGTGTATGAATGTACTGTCTGCATGCAGGTTTGTGCACCCGTGTCGTGCAATGCCGCGGAGGTCAGAAGAGGGTGTCAGATTCCCCTGTAACTGGAGTTCTCCTGGAATTGGAGTTACAGAGGGTTCTTAACTGCCATGTGGGTGCTGGGGATTGAACCCGGGTCCTCTGCAAGAGCAGTCGGCACTCCCAACCGCTAGGCCATCTCTCCAGCCCTTATTCTGTTTTCATCTATTTCTCTCTGCCTTCTTTTTGATACTGGGTCTCTCGGTGAAGGTAGAGTTTGCCCTTTTGGCTGACTGGCTGGCCAGCAAGTTTTCCTAGCCTCTGCCTCTGATCCCCGGGCTGGGGGTTGCAGATGGGAGGCTATGCCTGTCTTTTCCATGGGCGCTAGAGGTCTGAACTCAGGTCCTCAGGAGTATGCAGCCAGCACTTTGCTTACTGAACCATCTCCCAAAACCTTTAAGTATTTCACCTAAACACATGGATGCCCTCTGAGGAGTAAATTAATACAGAAAAGATTTTTTTTTAAAAGGCTTTAAGGCAGGGCTTGGTGGCCATGCTTGTAACATTGGCACTAGGTACTTGGGAGACAAGTTAGGAGGATCCTAAATTGGAGGCCATCCTGGGCCCCCCCAAAAAATTAATGATATTTTAATAATGTGAAATTTATTCTCATTAGGCCAGGAAATTGGTATTTGTGTGACTTAAGGAGCTGAATTCCCAGTATTCAGGAGGTAGAGGCAGTAGGATCTCTGTGAATTTGAGGCCAGCCTCGTCTACACAGTGAGTTCTAGGCCAGCTGCGGCTACAGGGAGACCCTATCTTAAATCCTCCCCCCCAAACAATAATCCAACAACACCAAACCAAAAAAACCCTTCAAACCAAAAACAACCCCTCAAATCTGAACCAACCAACCAACCAAACTAAAGCATCTGATTATAGTAAATAATGATCAGAAAAGAGCAGACTAAATATACTTTGCATTTTCTATAGTAGTTCCTACACTGTGATTCTGAATTAAAATTTAATATATTATGAAATCTCCATAATACATTCATTTATACAAACAGTAGCTTTAAGTGTGCATATGTTTTTATCTTTTTTTAAGCTACATGTATTTTTTTCACCCTGATTGATGCTTTTGTGGTGGGCAGGTGACAAAGCACGTTTAATGTCTTTGGTACTATCTAGCTCATTGATGTCATGGTTTTCTGTTTAAAAGCACTCCTGTTACATAGTTAATTGTGTATATCTGAAAGGGGAAAAAAAAATTTAATTCAACACAGAACACTTCTGTGACCAGATGTGTAGAAGTTTTTCCATACAGTTAGAAGAAAAGCTCTGGACAAATTAAATTTAACAGTTAAATTGAAAAAGAGCTATGGGTTGGGCAGACTCAGAACCAGAAGAGTTTCACTGAGACTCCAGTGGCTGCACAGAATTTATAAACAGAAAAAGGGGGGACTGGAGAGATGGCCTGGTGGTTAAGAGCGCCAACTGCGCTTGCAGAGGACCCGGGTTCGATCCCCAGCACCCACACGGCGGCTGAGAGCCGTCCTTGACTCCAGTTCCAGGGGAATCCGACGCCCTCTTCTGACCTCCGCGGCATTGCACAACACAGGTGCACAAACCTACATGCAGACAGTACATTCATACACATTAAATAAATAGATAATAAATAAATAAATAGAAAAAGGAAAGAGAGGCACAGAAAACGGAAGTGAAGCACAGAAAACGGAAGTGAGGTGTAGAAGGCAGAAGTGAATTAACACATCTTTTTTTTCCCCTTTCACACCTTTAATCTCAGCACTCGGAAGACAGAGGCAGGTGAATATATATATTCTTTTTGAGATAGGGTCTTCCTGTAGACCCCCAGCTGGCCTGGAACTCACTCTTAACAGGTCAGACAAGGAGCACTTCCCCTGATGCCCCAGGAAAAGGCCCGTGATTAGTATAAGCTTCATGTCCATTAAGGACTACTGTGATTGTCCTTCTTTTGCCTGAAAGCCATGAAAACACCCTGGCTACATCCCCTTTCTGGCTATGTAAGCAGTCTGTCAGCTCACTTTTGGAATCAGCTCAGAGACATAATTAACATGTGGGTGCTAGCAATCAAACCCAGGTCCTCTGCAAGAGTAGCCAGTGCTCTTAACTGCTGAGCCATCTCTCCAGCACTGACAAGAAAAGCTTCTTGACTGGTAGTCTCTTGACTACTTTCTAAGTGTGTAGTGGAATGTATCCAAAGTGCATGAAGCAGGCTGCTACACCTATGCAAGGCCAAAGGAAGATTCAGTGTCTTCCCCTATCATTCTTTACCTCCTTGCTCAGAGATAGTGTCTCTCGATGCCTACAAATTTACCTATCTGGCTTTTTTTTACTGGGTTCTGGAGATTTTAATGCACACTTACAAAGCAAGTGCTCTTATTCAGTGAGCCAATCTCCCCACCCCACCCCTTTAAAATTTTCAGACAGTGCTGGTATTAAACTTGTTACATAGATTAAACTAGAGATCTCTACCTCTGGAGTGCTAGGATTACAGGCATACAGCATCCCACCCAGTTTTATGCAGTGCTGGGCATCAAACCCAGGGCTTCGAGGCAAGCACTCTGCAAACTGAGTGACATCCCCCTGACTCTGGCTACTTTTGATCTTTATAATTAGTGGGTTGGGATGAACTGGTAACACAAATAGGAGATGGTAGAAATGCAACATCACAGCTGGGCGTGGCTACGCACACCTTTAATCCTAGCACTTGGGAGGCAGAGGCTGGCGGATCTCTGTGAGTTCAAGGCCAGCCTGGTCTACAGAGTGAGTTCCAGGACAGCTGGGGCTACAGGGAAACACTGTCTCAAAAAGACAAAAAGACAAAAAAAAAAAAAAACAAAAAAAAAAAAAAAGAAAATGCGCCATCACAAAGATGGCAGCAGCAGTTGTGAGAAAGTGGCTGGAAAGTTCCAGAGAGTGACATGTTGGGAGAAGAGGCAGTGGAGATGAAGAGGGCTGTGAAGAGCTGAAGACAGACCCTGTGGGCTTCAGTCACTTGAAGACTTCCAGAGAGCTGCCAAGCCTTTAATGGTCATTAGACCCCAACGCTGTGACAGCCACAGCAGGAGATGTGGGTTCAAACCCCAGGACCCACTCAGGAGCTGGTACTAGTTATTCCTCTGCCTCTTAAAGCTGTTGCAGAAGGGTTAAACAGCTACAAAATGCTGGGGTCTGCTGGCGGTTAAAGCCCAGGTCAATCAGCCTCCAACCCGAATGCCTAGTCATGTCTCCTGCTTCTGAAGCATGAAGCAACAGGCCCCTTGTTATCAGAGTTTGGAGCTAGGAGCCTCTGGGCTGGGAGCCTCTGAGACAGCCCAGCAGATGGGCCTTGGGCAGTCAAGGGCTTGGGGAGGATCGGGGAGCTGACACCAGAAAGAGCCTCTCCTCTGCCTCATGATTTCTTTCTATGCAGGTGGAAGTAAAGGACTCCAGCCAGCCCTGAATGCTAACACTGTCATCAGTGTTAACTAGTTAACAAGTTAACTTCTGCTCTTATAAAGCTGTAAAGTAGCCTAGTCTACAGGAAGTCCATGACAGTACACTTTAGAATTAGATAATTGCCTGAAAATGGGTTAACCAGTACTTCACTAAAGTGACACCAAGTAATTTTTCTTGCTATTTCTAAGTATTAGTTTTTTGTCTGACATCACAAAAATGTAAAACATGTATATATACATAATACATGTTTATTTTGCAGGACATGAACAGTGGAGGTATAGACTGTTTAAAAATGTCTTGAATGATGGATCTGTTGAAGCAAGGGCAAAGCTAGGCTCACCCAAAATTTGTCTAAACATCAGACTTCTGCAGCCAGGCTACCCATCTACTATTTCCCAAAGCAGACTCTTCCCTTTGTTGAACAAAAATAGTCTGCAGGAAAGCATGTTAAAAAGTCTATCAAGTTTATTTTTAACAGCTTCTTCCTAGGGCTGAACAACAAGTTCAGCCCTTATATGGGTGTGTTAGCTTGTGGTTAGATTTAGGGCAGTTCACCGTAGAGAAAGCAAGGGAGGTATGGGGTGTAGAGGGTCCCCTTGCTAGGACAACCCCACAGACTTCACAAGCTCAAAGGAGCCTACTTCTTCCTCTATGGTTGTTTAACTCCATGGTTCCTGCCACTGTCCACCCTGCTGTGCCAACCAGAAATGGAAGGAACGTTTGTAACTTCTCCTCTAACATCACACTAGTCTTAAGGTCCCGTGTGACCTCCACCCCTGGACACCCATTTTCTACTCCCTCCAAATTACAGAAGAACACGTGCCTCTCCCCCAACCCCAAAGTCTCTGTTTCCTGGATTCCTCCTCCCCTGCTGAGCCCAATCTCAGAGCAGAAGGCCTTCCTGGATGAAGAGAGTCCTGCCTATCCTTTCCTTGGTATAGGGTGGTTTAGTGAACTCTGCCCAACCTGTTGCCCCAACCCTAAGGCGGTCCCTCCTCACCTCGTTTTTAGAACACGCTGTTTCTGTCCCTTCATTCATGCCTTCTCCCCATATGAGTTCCCCTCTGTCATATCCTTTAAGCGGTCTACTTCCTCCCTATAGTCTCAGACTGGGTGTCCTCCAAGCTGCCGTCCTCCTTCACTGCTCCGCTAGCTCTGGTTTGGTCACCTGGGTGGGCTAGCTCAAGACTTCCCACTCTCTTTCCTAGCCTGGGAGCAGCAGCCACCTCATCCATCCGTTCAAGAGTCCCTTTCTGCGTGGCCGTCGCCCCCCTTTCTTGCCTTCCTGGGTGCTCCCTGGAGCTCCCACGGGTCACACAGGACAGTGACCTTTTTCTTCCCTAGCACAGCCTTTCCTTTCCGCGGTGGCGTTAGCTAAAGTCCTCTCGGCGTGCGCCCCGCACGCAGCAGGTGCACCGGGCGCAGAAGGCAAAGCGCTTCCTGCGGGCTCCGCAGACCTCGCGCCCAGGATCCGCGCTGGGACCCCGAGTCCTCCGCTGCCGGACGCCGGAAGCCGCTGCGCCGCCCCCTCCCCGCACCGCCCGCAGCCTTATCTCGGCGCCTCCGGGCCCTCCGGGGAGTCGCAGGCGCGGGGAGGGAGCGGCGGCATGGCCCGGGGGCCCCTGGGTGCGCGCCGCCCGCCTGGCCGCCCGCTGCGGCTGCTGCTGCGGCTCGGGCTGCTGCTGGGCCTGGCCCGCCGCGCGAGCGGAGCGCCCAGCGCCCACGGTGAGTGCCCCTAGGGCGTGGGGCGGAGCCGGGAAGCGGTATGGGCGAAGCCCGGGGACCGCCTGGACGTGGCGTCCCACCCAGCTCGCATCCCTGGTCCCTGCGCTTGGCGAGGTTGGGGCTGGGCGCTGGCGGGGAGCTGCGGCCCGCGTGGGAGGTGGAGGGCGTGGAGGACGTGGAGGACGTGGAGGGCGTGGAGGGCTTGGGGGCGTTCCGCTCCTTGGCTTCCTGCCAGGTGTTGGCCTTTGCAGGACGAATTCTTGACCTGAAGTTTATATATGTATATATATCTTAGAAAAAAAATATTTCTTAGAACTGGACGTTAAGTACAGGGAGAAGGAAGTGTAAGAAAGTTTATAGGAGAGAGGTCGTTTGTTCATTCATTGAAGAGAAGGCCCTTGAGTAGCTTCCCAGTGTCAGATGTGGATTTGCAGTACTGGGCCCTCCAGGAGTGCATGATCGGAAGGGGACAGACAAGTAAATAGTAGGAAAATGCAGCTTTGAGCATGGTGGGACTTACCTGACACAGAGGGACTCAGATAAGAAAGGGAGGTGACATCTACTGTCATAGCTAATGGTCAGAATAGCTGAAGTGCTCTGAGGTATAAGTGGCAGAAGAGGGGACAACTGTGTTTAGCTGAGCCGACACGAACTGGTGTTACTTGGACTTGGGAAAATGAGGGAAAGGCTTCCCATTTCATAGTGGTCTGTGCCCTCCTCGATGAATACAGACCACGCTCTGCAAATGTGTGTAGAATGAATTCCAGCTTGGGAGACTGAGGCAGGAGGATTGCCATGAGTTTGAGGCCAACTTGAGCTTTGTAGTGACATCCAGTGAGCTTCATAGTGACATCCAGTTTAGCCTAATCTACAGAGTAAGGTTCTGCCTTAAAACACACATGTGTGCGAATACACACACACACACACACACACACACACACACGACAACATGAACGAACAATGTGCAGAAGATGGAAGGACATCAGACTGGGTTGGCAGGCTGAGGCTTTTGATTTAGCCGTTTCAGGAGGACTCTGTGCAGGGAGTGATCTAAAAAGGCTGTATAAGAGCCGGTCATGGTGGTGCACGCCTTTAATCCCAACACTTGGGAGGCAGAGGCAGGTGGATCTCTGTGAGTTCAAGGCCAGCCTGGTCTACAGAGCGAGTTCCAGGACAGCTGGGGCTACAGGGAGACCTCGTCTCAAAAACACACACACACACACAAAAAAAACAAAACCAAAAACCAAAACCAAAACCAAAACAAAACAAACCAACCTGGCTCCCCGCCTGCTGCCTTCTTCACCCAGCGCTGGGGCAGACTGGCAGTTCATGATTGTGATTCTAGAACTTGGGAGGCAACTGAGACAGGAGGATTGCTATAAATTTGAGACAAGTCTGCACTGCTGAGTAAGACCTTATGACAAACAAGCAGACAGACAAAGGAGAAGGAAAGCATCCACCACCCAAACAACAAGGTACAAACGTGAACTGGAAATGGAGGGGAAGTGAGGGACAAGACTGGACTTCAGATTCCTGTCTGTCCAAGTTCTCTTTGCCTTTTTTACCGTCAGTGGGTGGTGGGTGTTTCTGTTGATGGTTCAGGCTTGTGGGATGGCGGTGTACGTAACGTCCAGTGCTCCAGTAGGAGGCGTTCTTTCTTCTGCCACTGGGTCTTCCGGGAGCTTTGTTGAAGAGTAGTCCAGGAATGTCAGTGTGATACCTTTGAATTACCAGGCCAAGATGGCTTAGAAAATCCTGTTCTATAAGACTGCGTTCATCAAAACAGAAAATATAAGGATAAAAATGATACTCCTGCCTCAGATTCAAAGATGCTAAGATCTCGGAGGTCATGTGCCTTTATGCCCAACTCAAGTACAAGTTCCAGGGGCAGACCAAGCTTAGATGGCGGATGCAAGTAGAGAGAAAGCAGGGCAAGGAGCAGAAAGCCTGGGCTGTGAGGAAACCAGACATGGGGAGGTCACAGAATGTGACCGAGGAGAAGCTTTTGGATTTGGTGACTCTGGCCCATGACCAAGTACTCCTCCATGAATTTAGAAGGAAAGGAAAGTACTCTTCAGTTGGGCTGGCCAGGTCACTGCAAAATCTGGGAGGAGGGTCAGTCCTGCCTAGTCACATTTTAGGCTGACAGGCATTATTCAGTAAGGGAGAGCATAGATCCGGGAATGAACCAGATATCTACTAGAGCCCTTGTAAAGTTGGGCTATGAGTTGGTCTCAGGAAGGGAGGGAGAAGAGTGGAGACCCTCTGTTTCCTTCTCCCGCAGTTGTCTACTTATATTTCAAAACCAGGCTGGTTCCCCTCACTCCTGGGAAGTCTGCTGAACACTGTCCCCTTCTCTGTGGCACCAGCGGTGGCGTGCTCTTTGCCTCTGTTGCCTACTTGACCATACTGAATGTGACTGTGTGTTAGACTGAGAGCTCCCTGTGAATAGAGGTTGTGGCCTGAGTTAGGAATGTGGTGTGGGAATAAACAGGACCACCCAAATGGCAACAAGCAACCGAAGGCTGTTAATGAGAGTTGGGGGAGTCCCTAAAGCCGACAAGAGCTGTGAAAGCCTGATAGTACTTGTAAGGTACGGCTTCAGGGACGCCCAGCCTGGGAAGCCGGTGGCTGTTTGCCAGCAGCCATTTACAGGCAGGTGATTGCTTAGGGGGCTTAATTGCCTTTGTCTGGTTCTTAAGTTGCAAGTGGGGCAAAAGTTAGGGTAGCTGGCTGTTATGAATTTCTCACTATTTTGGGCAAATTATTCCAGAGGTGGTCGTGGGTTGAGTTCTGGGACTGATGGCTACAAATTATGGGCCAGGGTCTACCCACATATCTTTCAGTCTACCTACCTACTTACCTATCTTTTTATTATTTATTTTTATTTATTTTTGTATGTGTATGAATGAACTGTCTGTATGTAGGTCTGTGCACCCGTGTCGTGCAATGCCTCGGAGGTCAGAAGAGGGCGTCGGATTCCCCTGGAACTGGAGTTAAAGATGGTTCTCAGCTGCCATGTGGGTGGTGGGAATTGAACCTGGGTCCTTTGCAAGAGCAGTCGGCGCTCTTAACTGCTAGGTTATCTCTCCAGCCCCCCTACCTATCTTTTTAAACAAGATCTTCCACTGTAGCCAAGGTTGGCTGCAAACTCATTTTCCTGCCCCAGTCTCTTAGAGTGCTAAGACCAGGCATAGGCCACTTGCCTAGTATCAGAGTTGCATTTTATACCTGTCTGGCCATTGCCCACTTGTAACCTGTGCCAACTTATATTTAGTAGGTGGAAGATGTTTGGGGGAGGGGAAACTGAGGTCTGAACTTGAGAGAGGTGGAGAAGCATAACCCAAGGAGCAGGAGGGTGTTGGTGAGTGGGTGGGGTGCCTGGCCCCACGGCCATCCAGAGGCTGGGAGTGAGTAAGGAAGGGTGGAGCCAGTCTCTCCTGTTTCCTAAGCTTTCTCTGGTTGCTGTGAGTCTGGGAGTGGCTGTTGGCTCAGGCCTGGCTGGGGTTCAGGAAGGCCAGAGGGAGGGTGGAATCAGAGGACCTCGGTTGAAGCAGTGATGGAGAGAGATGGGCGAAGTTGTGTGAAGTGCACCCAGCTTGACTCGTCCTACAGTTCCATAGGTGTGGTCTGCACTCTGTCTTCATGAATGACAGTAGCATATTCACTCCTCAGACTGGGGATGAGGAAGATGGGAGAAAGGGAGTGAGTGGGTGGTTTTAGAGTGATTGAAAGTCTCCTCTGTATGGGCTGGAGAGATGGCCTAACGGTTAAGAGCGCTGACTGCTCTTGCAGAGGACCTGGGTTCCATCCCCAGCACCCACATGGCGGCTGAGAACCGTCTTTGACTCCAGTTCCAGGGGAATCTGACGCCCTCTTCTGACCTCCTCAGTATTGCATGACACGGGCGCACAAACCTACATGCGGACAGTACATTCATACACGTACAAAATAAATAAAATTAGCCGGGCGTGGTGGCGCACGCCTTTAATCCTAGCACTTGGGAGGCAGAGACAGGCGGATCTTTGTGAGTTCAAGGCCAGCCTGGTCTACAGAGTGAGTTCCAGGACAGCTGGGGCTACAAGGAGACCCTGTCTCGAAAAGACCAAAAACAAAAAAAAACCAAAATAAATAAAATTAAAAAAAAAAGATAGTCCCCGCTGTCTTCTTCCTCTAGGAACTTGGCCCTGAGCACATCCCCATTCTTCTGGTCAAATCCTGAAATGAATTCTTTGGTATCTGCAGCTTTATCTAGCAGTATGTTGACTTCGGTGTTGGAGAGGAATGAGGGAAATTAATGGCATAGACTTACAAGACAGTGCGTAGCACTGAAGGTGTATCTCACTGTGGCAGAGTGCCTGTCTAGCCTTTGTGAGGCGCTGTGTTCTATACGCAGCACCACCCAAAATTAAAACATGAATAGCATGCTGGAGAATGTGACGGTGTGGGTGAAGTGGGTGACTGCTGGATACGAACCTTAGGACAGACCCCAGTGGAGTTCTATGTAATATTCTTTTTTTTTTTTTTTTTTTTTTTTTTGGTCTTTTCGAGACAGGGTCTCCCTGTAGCCCCAGCTGTCCTGGAACTCACTCTGTAGACCAGGCTGGCCTTGAACTCACAAAGATCCGCCTGCCTCTGCCTCCCAAGTGCTAGGATTAAAGGCGTGCGCCACCACGCCCGGCTCTATGTAATATTCTATACTATATGTTTTCTTTTCCTGAGTTTTGAACCCTGTCGTTCCATTTTCTTTTTTCTCCTTGGTTATTTAATGTCTTTCCGCATGTCCCCACAAGTTTGGGGAACAGAATCTCAGGGAGGTTGTGCAGTGGGTGTTCAGGTTTGTCTGGCTGTAGTGGGAATGATAGAGATTAGGTGAGGACAGATGTTAAGTTCAAGTGCTCTATTAGTGCTTTTATTTATTTGTTTATTTATTTATTTATTTATTTTTGGTCTTTTCGAGACAGGGTCTCCTTGTAGCCCCAGCTGTCCTGGAACTCACTCTGTAGACCAGGCTGGCCTTGAACTCACAAAGATCCGCCTGCCTCTGCCTCCCAAGTGCTAGGATTAAAGGCGTGTGCCACCCTGCCTGGCTCAATGATTTTATTTTTAATTTTGATAGTTTATTATTATTATTAATTTTTTTGGCCTTTTTGAGACAGGGTCTCCCTATGGCCCCTGCCATTTATAGCCGGTGCCATTTACAGGCATGTTGTGATTGGTTAGTGGGCTTAGTTGCCTTTGTCTGGTTGTTCTTAAGTTGCAAGTGGGGCAAAATTTAGGGTAGCTGGCTGTTATTAACTCCCCAGCTGGCCTGGAACTCGCTATGTAGACCAGGCTGGCCTTGAACTCTTCAGAGATCCACCTGCCTCTGCCTCCCAAGTGCTAGGATTAAAGGTGTGCGCCACCACTCCCAGCTAGTTTATTATATTTATTTTATGTGTATGAGTGTATTACCTTCATGTGTGTAACTGCACCCGTGTTGCGAAATGCCCACAGAGGTCAGAAGTGGGAGTCGGATCCCCTGGAACTGGAGCTACAATGGCTGGTAGCTGCCACGTGGGTGCTGGGAACTGAACTCAGGTCTTCAAGAAGAGCAGCCAGTGCTCTTAACCTCTGAGCCATCTCTCTAGCTCCCTATCAGTGCTTTTAAAACGCCTTTCTTCCTTGACTATAAAAAGCATCTCTTCATCTCACTGTTCAGGTTCACCAGGTTATCTCAGAAGTTCGCTGAAGGAGCTGCTGGTACATTAAAGAGTGAGAATTGTTTGCTGAGGCTGAGTTACAGATTTTTCTTGGGTGATTTTGGGAGGAGGGAAGGTAAGCAGGAAAGATGGAAAGGTACTGAGGATGAACTGTCAGCTTCTGAGACGCCTGAGAAGGCAGGGAGGATGTGGAGAAGGCAGGAAACAATTGCATAACTTCGTATATTATAGTTTCCAGACTATGGGCCCCATGGTTATAGCTGGGCACTAGTCCACACAATGATACTGCTTTGGATTTCTGCTCAAGCAATCATCTGCTGCTCTTCCCATTAGTATAATTGGTAGTCGACTAGCTAACCTACTTACAAAAGTTGGTAAGTGGTGGTTGTAACACTGTCTAGACATATTCTGATTGCTTTCCACATATTAACTCATTTACTCTCTAATCCTCACAGAAGCCATTCGAGATGGGTTTGGTTTCATCCTCATTTTTCAGACTTACCAGAAATAGAGTGTTCTAGTTTCTCTTCAATTGCTGCGACAGTGATGAATTGGTCACTCTTTAGTGGATTCTGTACAGAACTGGAGCTATTGAAGACGGAACTCCAATGCCTTCCCCTATACCTAGCTACCTTCCTCCAAGGCCAGATATTGTCTGGGTCTGTTCAATGAACTTGAACTTAATTTATTTTTTTTTATTTTTATTTATTTATTTATTTATTATTTATTTATTTTATGTGTATGAATGTACTGTCTGCATGTAGGTTTGTGCACCCGTGTCGTGCAATGCCGCGGAGGTCAGAAGAGGGCGTCAGATTCCCCTGGAACTGGAGTTCTCCTGGAATTGTAGTTACGGACGGTTCTCAGCCGCCATGTGGGTGCTGGGGATTGAACCCGGGTCCTCTGCAAGAGCAATCGGCACTCTTAACCGCTAGGCCATCTCTCCAGCCCCTATTGTTGATTTCTTTACAAAATATTTTTTATGGGGGCCGGAGAGATGGCCTAATGGTTGAGAGCGCCGGTTGCTCTTGCAGAGGACCCGGGTTTGATCCCTAGCACCCACATGGTGGCTGAGAACCATCTGTAACTCCAATTCCAAGAGAACTCCAGTTCCAGGGGAGTCTAACGACCTCTTCTGGCCTCTGCGGCATTGCATGAGACGGGTGCACAAACCTGCATGCAGACAATGCATTCATACACATAAATAAAATTAAAGAAAAAAAACAAAAAAAACCCAAAATATTTTTTATGTATATGAGTGTATTACCTGCATGTATGAAAGTATACCCATGTTAGGCAATGCCAGCAGAGGTTGTCAGATTCCTTGGAAGTGAAGTTACAGACAGTTATTAGCTGCCATGTAAGTGTTGGGAACCAAACCTGGCTATGATTTCAGGAAGCAGAGGCAGTTGGATCTCTGAGAGCAAGGCCAGGCTGGTCTACATGGCAAATTCCAGGCCAGCTGGAGCTACAGGGAGGCCCTGTTTACAAACAAACAAACAAACAAACAAATAAACAAACAGAACACTGTGATGGAGAGGGAGGAGGAGCATGTAGTCCCAGCAAGTTGAGGAAGCCTATGATCCTAGCTATATACTAGTTGGGAGGATTACTTGAATCCAAGAGTTCAAAAATAGCCTGAGCAACATAGCAAGACCTTGTCTCAGAGAGAGAAGAAAGTGCTAAGTCTTTATTTTTTAAAATATTATTTATTTATTTATTTATTTATTTTTTGCCTTTTTAAGACAGGGTCTCCCTGTAGCCCCAGCTATCCTGGAACTCACTCTGTAGACCAGGCTGGCCTTGAACTCACAAAGATCCACCAGCCTCTGCCTCCTAAGTGCTAGGATTAAAGGCGTGCGCCACCATGCCCAGCTCGAAAGTGCTCAGTCTTTATAAAGAATCATTTGTTTTAGGACTCAAACTTCTCATGATGCCACAGAGTGATGACAGACAATAGATAATGGAGCAAATCGCTAAAGTAGTCCAGAAGAGTATTGGAGTCCCTGAAGCGAGAATTACAGATGGTTATCATCCACCTCACATGGGTGCCAACAGCCGATCCTAGGTCCTCTGCAAGAGGCACAAGTGCTTTTATCCATTGAGCTGCCTTTCCTGCCCCCATTTTTTCATTTTTTCCTTCCTTCCCCCGCCGCCCTGTCTCTTCACATTGAATGGGTAATATATTGGCAACATAACAAGTTTTAAAGGAGGCAGATCTCATAGCAGTGGCATCATGAATTGCAGAAGGATCTGACTTTGTTTTAAAATTCTGTGTGTTAAAATGGTGACTATTTGCTCCATCGTGATGGACATTTTGGTATGGGGACCCCCGTCCCGCTCCTGCTGTGATCTGGAGTCTTTCTCATTGTGTTTGAGCATACTCCATCATACATTGGCATCTATGAGGGGATTTAGACGTCTGCTTCTTTTAGAAATGTCCACTCAGTGGCTGGAGGTGGCATAGCATGAGATTAGCATGCAGGAGGCCTGGCTTCCCCAGAACTACCACAAAGAAAAGACAAAACATGAACTGCATCTTTGCAGCTAGGGCCTTGAACTCTCATTCCTGCCCTTATGCCTAACTTCTAGGTACTCAGTGACTCTCTGCCAAGGTAGTTGGTCCCTTTCTTATCTTCTGCAATATTGCTGATGTCCTTTGTCTACCATCATCATCTGTTTCAAGATTTAATCTGGGGGCTGGAGAGATGGCCTACCGGTTAACAGCGCCAACTGCTCTTGCAGAGGACCTGGGTTCAATTCCCATCACCCACATGGCGGCTAAGAACCATCTTTAAGCCGAGCGTGGTTGCCCACGCCTTTGATCCTGGCACTTTGGGAGGCAGAGGCAGGTAGATCTCCAAGTTCAAGGCCAGCCTGGTCTACAGAGTGAGTTCCAGGCCATATGGGGCTATAGGGAGACCCTGTCTCAAAAAGTCAAAAAGTGAAAAAAAAATTAATCTGTTAGGGGCTGGGGAGATGGCTCCATTGTTAAAATGCTTGTCATGCAAGCATGAGGACCTGAGTTTGATCCCCAGAACCTGCGTAAGATCCAGGCATGGTGGTGCATGCTTGTAGTAGCGGTGCTGCGGATGTGGAGACAGGCAGATTCCTTGGGGTCCCCTAGTCAGCCAGCCTAGACTCCCTAGTGAGCTCTAGGCCGGTGAGAGACCCTGTCTCAGAAAAACCCAACCAAACCAAATCAAACCAAACCATTAAACCCAACCCAACCTCTAAACCAAACCAAACCAAACCAAACCAAACCAAACCATTAAATCAAACCAAAACAAACCCACAAAAAATAAACAATGACAACAGAGTGCACAATGCCTGAGAAATGTGCCTCTACACACATGTGCACACACATGCATACCCACACACATACACACGTGTACACACATGCATGCATACCTCCACACATATACATGTGCACACACATATGCATGCATACACACGCATACACACATGCATGCATACCCCCCACATGCATACACACATGCATGAATACACATACACACGTGTACACACGCATGCATACCCACACACATACACGTGCACATCTCAAACACACAAACAAGTGCACAAAGATTTATACCTTTCTAATACTTCATTTATTTTTTGGAGGGTAGGGGAGAAGTAGTTAGGAGTATATTAAATCCTCAGTGTTTAACTAGAGAGGTTTCTTTTTGTGTGTAATTAAAAATAATCTTTTCAGCTGGGTGTGGTCTGGAGGCAGAGGCAAGTGGATCTCTGTGAGTTCAAGGCCAGCCTGGTCTGCATAGCAAGCTCCAGGCCAGCCTGATCTGCATAGCGAGCTCCAGGCCAGCCTGGTCTGCATAGCCAGCTCCAGGCCAGCCTGTGGTCTGCATAGCGAGCTCCAGGCCAGCCTGTGGTCTTCATAGCGAGCTCCAGGCCAGCCTGGTCTGCATAGCGAGCTCCAGGCCAGCCTGTGGTCTTCATAGCGAGCTCCAGGCCAGCCTGGTCTGCATAGTGAGCTCCAGGCCAGCTGGTGCTACAGGGAGACCCTATCTCAAAAAGACCAAAAAACAAAAACAAAACAAACCCCCCAAAAATGATCTTTTCTAGTTCCTACCCTATTTTCTTTTTTTCTTTCCTAGCTGCCCATTTTTGGATTTCTCTTTTAAAGTATGAAAACACATCAAACTCCATTTTTCTCTTGTGTATATTTTTGTATCTGTCAGGCATTCAGTTATGATATTATCTTTTGTCTCCAGAATTATTTAGGAGAGTGCTGTATGTGAGGCTTCTACTGAGGATGCCTTACTTCGCTTTGTAGTTTTATTCCATTGCTACAAGATGTTCAGATGTTGTACTTCTAGAATTTTTACTTAAAATTTTGTTTTTGTGCTGGGTGTGGTGGCGCACGCCTTTAAAGAAGGCAGATCTTTGTGAGTTCAAGGCCAGCCTGGTCTACATAGTGAGTTCCAGGACAGCTAGGGCTACAAGGAGACCCTGTCTCAAAAAAGACCAAAAAAAATTTGTTTTTGCATTTTTTATGGTCATAAGATACTTATCTATATTCTATGGTTAATTTGGCATTAGTGATTATTAGTGTTTTGTTTTGTTTCTATGTTATCTTTAATTTCCTTTTATTTATCTTTTGGTATTTGTGAGCTAGGGTCTCCTGTAGCCCAGGTTGGCCTTGAATATGTTGTTTTTTGTTTGTAAAAAAAAAAAAGAAAGAAAGAAAAAAAAAAGAAGCAAAACAAAGACAAGAGACATGGTTTAGGATATTTAGGACTCTAAGTTTTGCTTGGTCTGCTGCCTGGGCAGGCTGGGTTATCTGGGTAGGACTCAGATGAAATTCCATGCTGGAACATTCTCTTTACTAGGCCACTCCTGAAATTACAGAGACACTGAGCTTGAAATTCAATATCCTGCATAGCCTTGGGTAGAAATTCTTGTTTGATCTTAGGTCATATATCAACATTTGGTAAATTTAGATGCTTTAAGGGTTTTAGCCTCAAACCTTTCTTCTGTTTATCTAAGTAATTTGGGGGTATGATCATCCAGCTGGGACCTGGCTGTTATCTCCCTGACATCTTAAACACATTTACTTTTTCTCTAAAGGGAAAGGGAGCAAGGAACAGGCAGATGTATTCTTTCCCCTTCATTGCTTCAGAGTTGTAGCAAGTAAGATTTTTTATCTCTTTATCTAGTTAGTCAACAGAAATAAAGCGTCTCTACTGTGTCATAGTAACATATTGGGCAAATGTGATATCCTTTGTCCTTGAGTGATCATTTCTAATTCCAAGATAGGTTTAAATAGAATGGGAAATTAACCTGATTGTTATTGGAACATGCATGTGTTAGGGGAGTGCAAGAAAGGGGAAACTAAGTCATTTAGGCTGAAAATTAAGAGTGGGTAAGACAGGTGGAGAAAGCATCATGGCCATGCCAGGAAGATGATAATAGATGGTTTATTAGGAAAGAGGACTTGCCTCTTCTGCCAAGAGGGTACCACATGGTTGGGGTTGGGAACATGGGGCTGGAGGAATTGGTTAGGAATCAGAGTGTGAAGAATGTTGATTGACAAGGAAATTTGCACTGTGTTTTACACATAGTGGATTGAAAGCCTTATGGATGAGAGTAAGATGACCTGTTTTATTTTGATATTCAGATTTTGGTTCTCCATGGTAAATGCCCCTTGACAAAATGTATCTCACCTTGAGCTTTGTGTTTCTGAAATGTGCAATTGATGCCTCAGGTTTAGATGTCTGTGCCACTTGCCATGAACGTGCTACATGCCAGGAAAGAGAAGGCAAGAAGATCTGCATTTGTAACTATGGATTTGTGGGCAATGGAAGGACACAGTGTGTTGGTAAGTTCTGAATGGTAGGTTAAGCTGAAGATTTGAATGAAAAACTCAAGGTTCTTCAGTTTTTTTCTTTTAATTTTTAAAAGTTTATTTTTTATGTATGTATGTATGTATGTATGTATGTATGTATGTATATATATTTAATCAATCCTGGGGGCACTTGGGAGGCAGAAGCAGGTTGATCTTTGTGAGTCCAAGGCCAGCCTGATCTACATAGTGAGTTTCAGGACAACAGGGGCTACAGGGAAACTGTTTCAAAAAGACCAAAAAATTATTTTCTTTTTATTTTATGTGTATGAGTGTTTTGCCTATATGTATGTACTGTAAGTGACCCATGTCATAGAAAGCCCACAGAGGCCAGAAGAGGGCATTGGAACCCCTGGAACTGGAGTTAGGTATGGTTGTTAGCTGTCATGTGGGTGCTGGGAACTGAATCTGGGTCCTCTGCAAGAACCCTCAGGGCTCTTAACAGCTGAGTTATCTCTCCAACCCCAAAGTTCTCCAGTTTTAAAGTGTAAATGTTCATATGGGGAAAATGTTGCCATTTTGTTCACATGTTTTTATTAGTGAAGTCATGCCAATTATAAGTCTTTGTTTTATTGTTTAGACATATCTTTTTTCTCTCACAGTTCTAAGGAAGTAGCCCTCATATTTGATGCCATTGATCTGAATTCTCTGACCTACAGAGATTTGAAATGTTTTGTCTTCAGTTTTAACTTAACAACTCAAGTGAATACAGTATTTCTTCATTTCTTTGATTGTTTTGCTATAAAACTTTTTTTTTCTATTAATACCCTGGAGAAAAAGAGAGTATACTCTCCTATCAGGACCTTGTCAAAGTTTGGCCTTGTAGCTGTAGATAGACAGTGTGAATATCCTTGTTGTGTGAGTTTCTGGTGTGTATGTGTCTGTGAGTGTGTGTTGTATGTGTACAAGTTGTGTGTATGTGTGCATAGAGCTCATCAGAAGATGTTGGGTGTCTTAGTTTGTCACTGTCCGCTTTATTCCATGGAGACATGGTCTTTCACTGAACCTAGAGCTAGGCTGGCAGACAGCAAGCCCAGGGACCGTCCTGTCTTTATCCCCCACACCACTGGAGTTACAAGGGTGTGAGGCTAATGTCTTGCTTTTTTACATGGTTACTGGGGATTTGAACTCATAACCTCGTGCTTACCCAACACTGTTACCTGGTGAGCCATCCCCTTAGCCCAATGTGTTTGGGTTTTGTTTCGTTTTGTTTTGTTTTGTCTTTTTGAGACAGGGTCTCCCTGTAGCCCCAGCTGTCCTGGAACTTGCTCTGTAGACCAGGCTGGCCTTGAACTCACAGAGATCCGCCTGCCTCCGCCTCCCAAGTGCTGGGATTAAAGGCGTGTGCCACCACGCCCGGTTTGTTTTTAATCCTTAAAGAAAAATAACAACTCAGTCCTGCATTCAAATAGTCAGATCCCTAAAGCTGGGCGTCACGTTCCGTGTCCCTGATAGAAGCTGCTCTGCTGACCCACTGTTGCCCATCCTGCAGGCTGGACTTGCATCTGCTTTGACCATTGTCACTCTAGACGCATCTTCCCTTGAGACATGAGATTTCTGAAAGAATTTATCCTACTCTTCCTACCCCACTCACTGTCCAGTTCTTAGCAAATGCAGCAGGGAGTGGAGGGGCGGGAGGAGCTCTTCTGCATCTTTGTCTGAGTTCCTTCTCTGCGGGATCTAACTAACTTGCCCTTTCGTTGCCCTTAACCAAAAGCTGCTTTTCTTAGGGGAGGTGAGGGCCTCACGATGTTTTCTGAACACTGGTCACTGCCTGTCCCAGTGGCTGGCTGAGTGCACTCAGAGGCTTCCTGGAGAGGTTACACATGAGGTTACCCATGTGGCAAATGTGTTAAGACACATTATTAAGCCAAGGGGCTTAAAAATTCTGGATTTAGCAAGGCTTGGTGGTGCATGCCTTTAATCCCAGCACTCAGGAGGCAGAGGTAAGTGGATCCCTGTAAATTCAGACCAGCCTGGTCTATATAGTGAGTTCCAGTCCAGCTGGGGCTACTGGGAGACACTGTCTCAAAAAAAAAAAAAAAAGAGACCAAAAATAACAACAGCAACAACCACAAAAAATTTGGACTCTTCTGTAAACCTAAATATTCCACTGACTAGCTCTGCTCCAGAGAGACATGTTCTCAGAAATAATAAGGAAGGCCAGGAATATCCTGTTTTATGTATCTATATTTGAATTTTATGTACCTGTATCTGAAGGTACTGTGTTGTGTTGGTCACCACTGTGCTACATGGCTTGAGTGTACTGTCTCTTTGAGCTCTTAGGCAAATCTTAAAAGGTTTGACCTTTGAGCCGGGCGTGGTGGCGCACGCCTTTAATCCTAGCACTTGGGAGGCAGAGGCAGGCGGATCTTTGTGAGTTCAAGGCCAGCCTGGTCTACAGAGTGAGTCAGGGACAGCCTGGGCTACAAGGAGACCCTGTCTCGAAAGACCAACAACAAAACAAAAAAAAAAGGTTTTACCTTTGAGTTGTGTTATAAATTCAGTTGAATTTTTTTTTTTTTTTTTTTTTTTTTTTTTTGCCTATTGAGGGACAGATGTACCTGTCGCTCCAGCTGTCCCAGAACTCACTACATAGACCAGGCTGGCCTTGAACTCCCAAAGATCCACCTGCCTCTGCTTCCTGAGTGCTGGGATTAAAGGCCACCACACCTGGCTGAAATTTTAAAAAGCTGCTAGGTTTGATGGCACATCCCTGTAGTACCAGCACTCTAGGATGAAGCAGGAGGATTTTTGAGCTTGAAGTCTGCCTGGATTTCAAAGTAAGAATTCGAGAAAGCAAGAAAGGGTCTCACTATGTAGCCCAGGTTGGTCCGGAACGTATCATGTAGACTAGGCTGGCTTCAAACTCACAAGAGATCCACCTGCCTCTGCCTCTGGAGTACAGCAATTAAAAGCTTGCCCCACCACCCCCAGCTACAACATTTAAAACAATGTAGCCTTAAAAAAAGTGAGAAAGAAAGAAACAAACATCCAGAAGTGTTTTATTGGGGGAGCATTGTAAGAGAGAATTAAGCTGATTAAGGGAGCCAGTAGTGAAATGAAACATTAAGTAACAAGCAGAAAAACAAGCTCCAGTTCCTAAGTCAATCAGTGGCCTGCTTTTATAGTTTTCCCGGAATCTAGCATTGCTTCCAGTTTATAGACTATTTTTTATGGTTTCTTTCTAGCTCTACAAGCATGAGTGAGATGTGGAGTAAAGCTTTGCTGCTCTCTGGACTAGACCAGAGATGGAAGGGAGGTTTACTTTATTTTACTCTTTTAGTCTGTTTAATTGGACATGCTCAGGGCCACCTTCCAGGATCTGTGTTTCAGCGGCTCTTCACTGTGTGACTGTTGTGTCTCACTGGGGACAATTACCATAAGCAATTTCTGCCCAATGTGAACCCCAGACAAGGCTTTAACACGAATGTACTTCCTGGGAGCTCACGGTACCAATTTCCCAGTTGAATCACTGGATAGAAGTCATCCTACTGTGTTTTTTATGAAAAAAAAAAAAAAATCCAAGGGAGCGGCTGAGGTAGCTGAGATTCTGCTGGGTCTGTTTCCTGAGACTTATTACAAAACATCATTAAACCAAGTAATTAGCTTTTAATGGTATATGATGAGAGTGTGTGTGTGTGTGTGTGTGCGCGTGTTCGTATGTGTGTATGCGTGCATGTGTGTGGAGGTTACAGGACAACCTCTGGTGTTGGTTTTGAGACAGGATCTCTTATTTGTAGCTGTGTACACCGGGCTAGCTGGTCAGTGAGCTTCTGGGAATTCTCATATCTCTATCTCCCATTTCTCTATCAGAGCTCTGGAGTTACAGATACAGATAGGTAGCTTTATGTAGGTGAAGGGATCTGAACTCAGGTCTTTGCTTTTGCATAACAAGTGCTTCACTCAGCAAGCCATCTCCTCAACCCTTGATGTTTTAACATTTTTAATTTAAAATTATATTATTATTATTATTATTATTATTTGTGTGTATGTGTGTATCCATACACACAGAGATCAGAGGAAACTGTTGTTGTTGTTGTTTTCGAGACATAGTCTTCCTATAGCTCCAGCTATCTCGGAACTCACTCTGTAGACCAGGCTGGCCTTGAACTCACAAATATCCGCCTGCCTCTGCCTCCCAAGTGCTAGGATTAAAGGCGTGTGCCACCACGACATCCAGGGGAAACTTTTGAGAGTTGGTTCTCTCCTACCATTTAGGTCCTGGGGATTTAACTGAGGTGATTAGGCTTGCTGGCAAGCACTGATACTTGCTGAGTCAGCTTGCCAGCCTGCCAAGTGTTTTATTTTAAGATTATTAATACTATTTTAGGGATTGAATCCAGAGACGCGTGGATTCTAGACACAGTGCTATATCTCCAGTCCATTTTTTTTTTTCTTAGCTGTAAAAAAATTCAAAGAGAATCTGCTTTCAATCTTCAAGGATTAAAGGCATCTCTTGTGGTTTTTTGTATACACCTAGTACATAATTATGAGAGTCCAACTCCTTCTAGGCTGTAAAGCACAGTGAAAGAAGAGGCTGGAAAAATGGATTGGTAAGCTGTTGTCCCAGAAGAGTGATCCCTGAGTCTACAACATGGGAGAAGTCTGGGTAAGGAACATGGTCTGAACGGATAGCCCTGGTTGTGAGACATTTCTGTGTATCCACAGATAAGAACGAGTGTCAGTTTGGAGCCTCGTTGGTCTGTGGGAACCACACATCCTGTCACAACACACTGGGAGGATTCTACTGCATTTGCCTGGAAGGTTATCAAGCCACAAACAACAACAAGACATTCATTCCAAACGATGGCACTTTCTGTACAGGTACTAATGTGGGCTGTGGTGATGGCCGCTTGGTGATGGAACAACAGTGAATGGGGTAGAGGGCAGGACCTGGGCAGGGAGCCTTGAACTTGGACATGGACTGATCAATATTAAGGAATTCCTTAATCAATATTGAGGAATTAATGTTAATATTGCTAGATGGGATAATGCTATTGTGATCTATAGACCACTACTATTTTAAGGGATAAACGCTGAATTTTCTGGGACATTATTATGAAGTATGCCTGTAAGACGTTTTAAATGACAAATTGTGGCTGGGCATGGTGGCACACGCCTTTAATCCTAGCACTTGGGAGGCAGAGGCAGGTGGGTCTTTGTGAGTTCAAGGCCAGCCTGGTCTACAGTGTGAGTTCCAGGACAGCTGGGGCTACAGAGAGACCCTGTCTTGAAAAGACAATAAATAAATAAATAAATGACAAATTGTGAACAGCTACTGAATTGTTTATTGTGGAGTCGGCATATGAGAATTGATTGTAATATTATTTTTATAATGTGTCTTTAAACTTTTATTTATTTATTTTTTGAGACAGGGTCTCCCTGTAGGCCCAGCTGGCTTGGAAATTGCTATGTAGACCAGGCTGGCCTCAATCTCACAAGAGATCTACCTGTCTCTCCCTCCCAAGTGCTAGGATTAAAGATGTATACCATCATGCCTGGCCAGTGCTTAAACATTTTAAAAATTATTTATTTATTCATTTATTTATTTATTTATTTATTTATTTAATGTGTGTGAGTTTTCCTGCATGTATGTATGTACACTGTGCTATGCAATGCCTTGGAGGTCAGAGGAGGGAGTCAGATTCCCTGAAACTGTGGTTACGGATGGATGGTTGTTAGCTGCTGGAAACTGAACCTGGGTTTTCTGCAAGAGCAGCCAGAGCTCTTAGTCACTAAGCAATCTCTCCAGCTCTGTTAAAACATTTTTTTTAAACTTTAAAATTTATTATTGCTGGGCGTGGTGGTATACTCCTTTAATCTCAGCTCTTGGAAGACAGAGACCGGCAGATCTCTGTGACATCAAGACTAGCCTGGTCTACATAGCTAGTTCTAGGCCAGCTGGGCTACAGGGAGACCCTGTCTCAAAAAACCAAAAACAATTTTTTATTATTATTATTATTATTATTATTATGTGTGATATGTGTGTATATGGGTGTGTGTATGTGTGTGTACCATGGAGTGTCTGTGAAGGTGAGAGGACAACTTTCCGCAGTTGGTTCTCTCTTTCACTGTGGACTCTGGATATTAACCTGGCTCATCAGGCTGTGTGTGGCTCTTTTACTTCCTGAGCCATCTTGCTGGCTCATGTTTAAACACTTTCATAATAAACAATGTGGCCAAGTCCACTGGAGATGGGGTTCCATGCACTAAGCATCCAGGAGTGGGCACTGTGCTCTTGGCTCCCAGGAGATCTAAGCCCCATTGTGAAGGACTTGCTTCCAGAGGGAATAAGCTGCTTCTAGGACCACAGCAACTTTGTAGGTTGGATGTCTAGGCATATTTGCCTGAATATAAGCAACGAGCAAAACACTCCTAATTTTTAGTGACTCTTAGGAGAGCTCTATTTATAGCATGTTATGAGAATACAGCTCTTTGGCTTTCTAAGAAAATCTTTGAACAGTCAAGGAAAGGAGAGACATGAAAGTACTCCTGGTTCTAAGATGGTTTGCATGGACTTTATGACTGTTTAAAAGCTTTGTGGGATTCAAAGGGCTTCAGGGAAAGAAAGGGAAGGATTGCATGTTTAATCTTTGTACCACCAGGACCACAGCCCTGACACTCTGTGCTTTCTCCCTCTTGACCTGTGCCAAGGTTAAATTCCTCAAAGGATACATTTGATTTCTTCTTGGTATGGATGGATGCGTTCTCTTGGAAAAAGCACTTTATAGTACCCTATTGTTGTAGGCAGCAATTTGCCGGTGGTATGATTTCAGAAGTGTGGCATTGCCATATTTAAATTAGGTACACTATAAAGAAAATATACTAATTTCAAAAACTCGTATGATACTAATCTGTTACTAGCTCATTCAGAATACATTTCTCATGCTTTTCTTAGGTTGTGCCAGTGGGACGCGAGGGGCAGACAGCTGATTTCCTTGCCATAGGTGTTGAGGATAGGTAAACAAGAGTGTTGCCTGGAATACTAGTGGCCCTTATGTTAGCGAGGAAGGGATGTGGGCAATATTCTAGAAGGTGTGATACCTGAAATTGTTCTTTTTTTTTTTTTTTATTTTTGTGTCTTTTTTGAGAGCAGGGCATCTCCCATGGCTAGCCCTAGCTGTCCTGGAACGTCTCTCGTAGCAGGCTGGGCTTGACTCACAGAGATCCGCCTGCCTTCTGCCTCCCAAAGTGCTAGGATTAAAGACGTCGGTGGCCACCATGCCCGGCCTGAAATTGTTCTTTAAAGGTGTATGGGGTTGGAGAGGATGTCCAGATAACTAAGAGCACGTGCTCTCCTTCAAAGCCTAGTTTTCCCAGTCCAACATGGTGCTAACACCATTGGAAACTCCAGTTCCAGGGGCTCCAGAGCGCTTTGTCTCCCTCCCTCCCTCCTCCGTCCCTCACCCTCCCTTCCTCCTCCTCCCTCTCCTCCTCTTCCTCCTCCCTCTCTCCTTCCCTCCCTCCCTTCCTCCCTCCCCTCCCTTCCTTCCTTCCTCCCTTCCTGTCTGTCTTTGTCTTTTTGAAACAGTCTCCCTGTAGCCCCAGCTGGCCTGGAACTCTATGTACAACAGGCTGGCCTTGAACTCACAGAGGTCTGCCGCCTGCCTCTACCTCCCTAGTGCTGGGATTAAAGGCATGCGCCACCACACCTGGCTCAATGCCCTTTCTGACTTCTACAAGCATTACATGACATGTTGGCACCTATGTACATGCAGGGAATACAGTCATACATGTAAAATAAAATTAACAAATAAAATATTTTTTACACTTGATCTTAGCCAAAAGGCCAAGAAGCGATATAAAATATTTTTTAAAAAGGCGTTATCAGCATTATTCTAAGGGGTGGGGGATTCAACTCTTAAAAGTTCAGAAGAGTGGAGCTGGGAGAGTTAGCTCAGTGGTGGAGCTCTTACCTAGCATAAGTAAGGATCTGCGTTTGTTCCTTAGCATTGCATAACCCAAAAAGCAGAAGTTAGGAACATGAAGAATGGGGAGGGGGGGTGAGAAAGAAGAGGACAGGAGAGGAGGAAAGGCAAGGAGAGGGAAGGAGAAGAAGAGAAGAAAATATTTTCTGAAGGGATCAGATACGTATCAGCCAAACAAGAATCACTTTGCATAGAATACAGCCTACCCAAGCTCTGCTGTTATTTATTAAATTTCTTGCAATTTTTAGTAATTTCCATTTTAAGAAGAGAGATATAATCCACGTTCATGAATTTCATTTCTTCTAAAGCACTTAATGTAGCGGGGTGCTTTTTGTTTGTTTTTGTACATTTATGGAGTTTTGCTATTCTTGCTATCTTCCCACAGGGAACCCCAGATCCTTTGGCAGTCATTCCCTTCTGAAGTCTCTGTTGACCCTTTGTGAAAGCTGATGGCCGATTTTTCTTGTTGGTACCTAGAAGTCCAATACTTCAGAATCACAGTTGCCAAAGAGATATCAGTGGATGGGGCCAAGTTCAAGTTTTGAGGAATCAGCCTTTATCCAGAATCTCAGGCTACGAAGCCCAGGCCCCCCCCCCCCCAGGACATTTGTTGTACTTTGCAGAGTTTAAGTCAGGCTCAAGAGCTGGTGACAGGGAGACCTCTTTTGAGTTACACTGATCCTAGTGTGAGATGATTCCAGCCAGTTCTGGATAACTAGAAGATGTTCTGGTGTCCAGAGCTGCCCCTGAGTGACTCCTGAGAGCCGTGGAAACTTTGCCATGAGGCACCCCCAGGGTGTGTGAGAGCCATGTGAGCTCAGTGGAGAGAAATGAGACCTGTGACTAAGGCCTGTGGCTGTCATTTCTCTGCCCCAGGGGCTCCGAGTAGGCATGGGTCTACTAAGCTGTGCTGAACCCGGGGAAGCAGCTTTCCTGTGCCTCTGACCTCTCCCGCCTGGCACACCCATCCTGACCGGCAGTGGCAGCAACCTGGCTGATTTCTGGAAGCATTGGGGCATGGTGCTGTCACTTCTGGAGAAATGGCAACTCAGCCTTGGCTAAGAAAGGAGAAAAGGGCAAGAAAGAACCCGGGAGCTTTGCCCTTCGTCAGTTTCTGGGTATTCTCTCCCAAAGCTGGTGTATACTCTTCGAGTCTGCCCATGGGAGGTGGACATCTGCATTCCTAGATAGCAGTTCTTACCCATTATCCAGAGTAGCTCTGTCGGTTTTTCCATGGAGCAGGAGCCTCTTTCTCTAAGGGCGTTGTTGTTCTTCAGCTTCTTGGCTCTTGCTGTACAGCATCTAAGCCTATTGTGTTGCAGTCTCAGGCTCAAATGTGTTGTCCTACCAGGGCTTGCTTTCTGTGGGGAGCTGCCCGTTTGGCTTGCATCTGCTTTGGGGTTTCTCCCAGGGATTTTTCCAGTGAGACTTCACGGTCCAAATTCTTCCCTTTGTTTAAGCTGGATTTTGTTCCTCAAGGGTGATATTTTATCACTCTGGAAGAAAGAGAAAGCAGGAAAGACAAGCCCAAGGAAAAGAGTGCATTTGCCCCTACTACCCAGAGCAGGACTTAAACCAACTCTTCCCTGAGGAGTCTCCCTGACTCCTGCTTAGACTTCTAGCTGCCACAGAGGAGGACATCAGATCCCTGCTGCTGCTCTAGCTTTTTAGAAAAGGTCCTAGAGAGTCCCAGTGAGTGGAGGTTAAGGCAAAGCACCATCTCCCCAAATGCCAAAGGCCTCCAACCACTGTTTTAAGCTGTCAGGGAATGCCCGTGCCCCCTTGGGTTGACTTCTCCCCAACTTAGCCTCCTAGAAAAGGAATTTCCCAGTTATTTTCCAAGTCCATGTTGAATATAGTGAAATATGTACACATGATTCTTTCAAAATTTTCTGGGGGTTAGAGAAGTAGCTCAGCAGTTAAGAGCACTGACTGCTCTTGCAGAGGACCGGGGTTTGAATTCCAGCACCCATATGGCTGCTAACAGCCCTTTCATATCTCTAGTTCCAGGGACTCTGATGTCCTCCTCTGACCTCTGTAGGCACTGCATGACACAGGTACACTCATACACATAAAATAAAGATGATAAATAAAATATTAAAAATTGGACAGTTGGGTGGGCACGCCTTTAATCCCAGCACTTGGGAGGCAGAGGCAGGTGGATCTTTGTGAGTTCAAGGCCAGCCTGGTCTACAGAGTGAGCTCCAGGCCAGCTGGGACTAAAGGGAGACCCTGTCTCAAAAAGATTAAAAAAAAAGGGAGGAAGATGATAATTTTTACATTATTGTACCACAATTAAAAAGCTATATATTTATTCAGATGTTCAGCTTTGATCCTCAAGTCCAGTACAAAGACCAAAAAGACGGAACGTGCCATAAAAAAGGAAACATCATCTTGGCGATGCCGTGGGGTTGATCACTCCCAGAGTTAGGCATTCTGGTGAGTTTACCGTGTTCAATCAGCCAAGATTCTAGAGTGGTCTAGAAAAGGTATAGTTTTTGAGTATTATAAACTAGCAGGTGATTAAAAATCAAAGTCATGGGGCTAGAGAGATCAGTTGTTAAAAAGTGCTTGATGTTCTTCTAGAGGTCGCAAGTTGGCCTCCCAGCACTTATATCATGTGGCTCACAACTGTCAAAATCTCCAGCTCCAGGGGACCCACACCCTCATTTGGGCTCTTCAGGAGACTGCACATGTGTGGCACATGCATAAAGATATGCACACATTCACACAAATAAAAAGAAATCTTATTTATTTTTATTATTAAAAGATATATATTTATTATATAAAAGAAAAATATTTATTTTATGGTAGGCATAGTGGCGCACGCCTTTAACCCTAGCACTTGGGAGACAGAGGCAGGTGGATCTCTGTGAGATCAAGGCCAGCCTGGTCTCCATACTGAGAGTTCCAGCCAGCTGTGGCTACAGGGAGACCCTGTCACAAAAGACCAAAAAAAAAATTATTTTATTTTTATGTGTGTGAGTGCTATGTCTGCATGCATGTAAGTGTGCCCAGGCCCTAGGAGGTCAGAAGAAGGCACCAGATTCTCTGGAACTGGAGTTACAGATGGCTGTTAGCCACCATGTGTGTGCTGGGATTCAAACCCAGGCCCTCTGAAAGAGCAGCCAGTGCTCTTAACTGCTGAGCCATCTCTCTAGCCCATAAAAATAAATCTTTAAAAAAAAATCAATATCATGTCACAGTAATCAGAGTTTTATGTGGTAGGTACACCAGGACATCATTAAGGCAGTTAATTATATCTTTGATTGCTTAAGGTTGACAACTACTGATTGGATGATGTGCAATTTGATTCTAGTGTTGAGTGCTTAAGAATATGGACTCCCACACAGGTACTTGGCTTCCAATCCTGGAGTTTCCACTGCTGTCTGTGCTACGTTGGGCCAATTGCTTAACCATGCTGTCTGCTTTAGTCATCTCAAAATAAGTTATTGTGGGGACTAAATTAGATGAATATAGTATTTAATAAATAATGAAGTGTTTAGAACAGTGCCTGACATGTAGAAGATGACAAGCAGGAATTATTATTATTAACAGCCACTATGATAATTATTGCTATTAGGTTGCTGAGTGACTGGACACAAAGCTGACTGATGAGTGTGGTGACTCCTCCATAGTTGGTCTGCATCCGCCAGTCCTGTGTGTGTCTCCACAGCCCTTGCTGCTTACCCACGATATCTCCCTCTAAGTACTTGCTCTGTTTGTTTTTGGAAATCCTATGAAAATTCCTGTGTATATTCCAGCTTAGTATTTTTCAAGATGTCTGAGGCAGCTGGGTAGGCTCTCTCCACTGGCGATGGCTGGTTGGACAATGTTGTCAGTTCTTGGATAAAGTTGGGGATTTTTTTTTCCATTAAATTTACAGAGGAAAGAGGAGCTGGAACAAAGGTAAATTCCTGAGTAAGAAATCTTGCCAAGCTAGAACAAGTCAAACTTAGCAACAGTACAGGCTTGACAGGCTTGACAGGGATGAAATCACTCTAAAATTTATTCTAGATTGATGTTGATTTTATTTTATATTATTTCTATTTTAAGAATATTTTCATGCCAGGCATAGTGGTGCACGCCTTTAATCCCAGCACTCAGGAGGCAGAGGTAGGCAGATCTCTGTGAGTTCAAGGCCAGCCTAGTCTACAGAGCGAGTGGCGCATGCCTTTAATCCCAACACTTGGGAGGCAGAGGCAGGCGGATCTTTGTGAGTTCAAGGCCAGCCTGGTCTACAGAGTGAGTTCCAGACCAGCTGGAGCTATAGGGAGACCCTGTCTCAAAAATAAATAAATAAGCCGGGTGTGGTGGCGCACGCCTTTAATCCTAGCACTTGGGAGGCAGAGGCAGGCGGATCTTTGTGAGTTCAAGGCCAGCCTGGTCTACAGAGTTCCAGGACAGCTGGGACTACAGGGAGACCCTGTCTTGATAAGACCAAAAAAAAAAAAAAAAAATTAAAAAAAAAATATCAAATCTCTGGCAAGCTCAGAACAAAAGATGCAAAGACATGTATAGCAGAATGCATGAACTCAGATGGGGTGGAGGATATGGGAAGGAAATGAGTCTAAATTGGATTGAGAAATGAAAGTATGATGTATGAAAAGTTATAGGCAAATATAATAAATTTATTTAAAAAAGAAAAAAAAAAAAAAGCCGGGCGTTGGTGGCGCCGGCCCTGAAATCCTAGCAACTTGGGAGGCAGAGACCAGGTGATCTTTGTGAGTTCAAAGCCCGCTCTGAGTGAGCAGCTGGGGCTACCAGGGAGACCCTTTGTCTCAAAAAACAAAAAAAAAAAAAAAAGAAAAAGAATATTTTCATAACAATTCTTTCTTTTTTTTTAATCTTTTTTTTTTTTTTTTTGAGATAGTGTTTCCTGTAGCCCCAGCTGGACTGGAACTCGTTATGTAGACCAGGCTGGCTTTGAACTCACAAAGATCTGCCTGCTTCTGCTTTTGGAGTGCTGGGATTAAAGGCGTTTGCCACTGCACCTAGCCCATCAGTCATTGTTTAACTGTCTTTATTCCTCTGCATTCTTTGAGGTGTCTGATTTTCCTCCATTTTTTTTCCAGTGCTGGGAAATGAACCCCAGGGCTGAAGCCTGCAAAGCACATGCTCTGCCGCTGAGCCTCGCTCCCCGCCACTTCCCTTTCTTGGCATTATTTCTCTAATATGTTTTACTGCCTGGAGTATTTTCTCAACTTTTTTTCTTCAGAAAAGAAATGTCAGTGGTCTACTTCCTGAAATCACAATCATGTTATTGTTTAAATAGAGCATGATGTTTTGTTCCCCTTTTCTTGGAACTCTATAAATATTACTTTGTTGCTTTGAAGTATTTAGTGTTCTAGAAATGAAGTCCTGGGTCAGGCTGGGTGATTCCTCATTGATTACTATTCCTTTTCTCTTGAGTTTTGTTTTTCTCTTATTTTCTTTCTTAAAATTACTATTCATTTTGTGTGTGGTTTTTTTTTTTGTTGTTGTTGTTGTTTTGAGACAGGGTCTCCCTGTAGCCCCAGCTGGCCTGGAACTCACTCTGTAGACCAGGCTGGCCTTGAACTCATAGAGATCTGCCTGCCTCTACCTCCTGAGTGCTGGGATTAAAGGTGTTCCCCACCATGCCCAGCCTTAAAATTACTATTTATATAATATATACATATACATACTCTGCATGAGTGTGTGTGTGTGTGTGTGTGTGTGTGTGTGTGTGTGTTTCATCCCAGGGTCTTGTACTTGCTGGATATATATGCTAAGCTATTAGTCGGTCAATCTTATCTCCTCCCCTCTCCTTCTCTTCCTTTTCCCTTTCTTCCCCTTACCTCTGTCTGTGCTTCTCTCCCCCACAGATTGGACATTACTCTATAGCCAAGGTTGACTTGAAATTCTCTATGTAGTCCAGGCTGGAATTAGTGTGATCTTCCTGCCTGCCTCAGCTCTTAAGTGCTAGGATTATAGACGTGAGCCACCATGCCTCTTTCCTTCCTTCCTTCCTTCCTTCCTTCCTTCCTTCCTTCCTTCCTTCCTTCCTTCCTTCCTCTCTCTCTCTTTCTTCTTTCTTTCTTTCTTTCTTTCTCTCTCTCTCTCTCTCTCTCTTTCTTTCTTTCTTTCTTTCTTTCTTTCTTTCTTTCTTTCTTTCTTTCTTTCTTTCTTTCTTTCTTTCTTTCTTTCTTTCTTTTTCTTTTCTTTCCTTTCTCCCTCTCCTTCCAAATAGCATCTTCATTGAAATACAATCCCTGTTCCCTAAAATTTACTTACTTAAATTGTACAATTCAGTGGTAGTTAGTATATTCACAGAATTCCACAAATATCACCAGTAATTAAAATTTTTTGATTGATTTATTTTAATTTTATGTCTAGTTATAGAGAGAGTTATAGATTGGTGTTAGCTGCCATGTGAGTGCTGGGTCCTCTGCAAGTGATCTTAACCTCTGCCAGTGATCTTAACGTTACACTGAGCCATTTCTCTAGCCTCCTTTTTTTTGAGACAGGGTCTTACTGTGTAGCTCTGGCTGGGCTTGAACTCACTATGTAGATCAGGCTGGTCTTGAACTCATAGAGCTCCACCTGCCTCTGTCTCTTGAATGCTGGCATTAAAGAAGTATGCCATCACAGCCTGCCTGTCACCACTAATTTTGAAGATCTTCATCTTTCCACACTCAAAAGAACAAAGAACTATGCCCCCCCCCAAGAAAACCATATCCATTGCCTCCTCCCAGTCAGGAACCCAGCGTCCGCCTCCTCTGGAGACAGCATATGTCGTTGCACATGGCCTTCGTGTTACACGGAGGTTTTGAAGTGGTTCTTGTGTGTTTGTGTATCGAGGACTGCCTTCCCCACCTGCTGCACCCTCATATTCTCTACCTGGAGATGGGGACAGGGCTGGGGTTGGCACCTTGTAGCTGAGGCATGGTAAAATTGGGGCTGGGTCCAAAAGCCCAGGTGAGGCAGCTCCAGGGAAGGCCCAGGTGAGGGAAGGCCCAGGTGACGCAGCTCCAGGAGAGATGGCAGGAACCTTTCCTTTCGTCTTCCCTCTGGTTCTCCTGTCCTCAGGAGAATGAATGGCTTTTCAGCCTTTGGGCTTCTTACCTTCAAAGTCTGTTTGGTGGCGCACGCCTTTAATCCCAGCACTTGGGAGGCAGAGGCAGGCGGATCTCTGTGAGTTCAAGGCCAGTCTAGTCTACATAGAGAGTTCCAGGACTGCTGGGGCTACAGGGAGACCCTGTCTCGAAAAGACCAAGACCGAAAACAAAACAAAGTCTGTTTGGATTTGGATGTATGAGCGAGGCTGCCCCCACCCCCCACTTTGAGATGAGTTGTTGCAAAGCTTCTTTTCTTCAATTCCCTTTAAATGGATGTTGATCATTTTGCTTCAGTCCCATTATTTATTTCTTTCACATAAACTTTTTTTTCCAGTGTGAATGGGGGGAATTCCTCAAGTTGGGATTTGCAAACTTGTTTTTTTAGCAGCAGCATTCATATTTTGTTTTTAAATTTCCAAGACTTCATTGTTTTCCTAGAAATCCTCTATTTAAATTGATGTATTATTTTATTAATTACATTTATTTGAACTATGCACAGATCCAGGATATTTTTGTTTATTATTGCTCCAATCACAGTGATCTCCCTCAAGTTTAGTAGTTTTAATTAAAAAATATTTTATATTTATTATTTTTATTTTATATGTTGAGTGTACTGTCTGCATGTAAGTGCACCCATGTCATGCAATGCCTGTGGAGGCCAGAAGAGGGCATCGGATCCGCTGGACTGTAGTTACAGATGGTTGTTAGCTGCCATGTAGGTGCTGGGATTTGAACCTGGGTCCTCTGGAAGAACAGCAACTGTTCTTTTTTTTTTTAATTTTATTTATTTCTGTATGTGTATGAATGTACTGACTGCATGCAGGTCTATGCACCCATGTCATGCAATGCCTCAGAGGTCAGAAGAGGGTGTCGGATTCCCCTGGAACTGGAGTTTCAGACGGTTCTCAGCCACCATGTGGGTGCTGGGGATCGAACCTGGGTCCTCTGTAAGAGCAGTTGGCACTCTTAACCGCTAGGCCATCTCTCCAGCCCCAGAACAGCAAGTGTTCTTAACTGCTGAGCCATCTCTCCAGCCCCAGACTTAAAAAAACTTTTTTATTTTAATTTTATTTATTATTATTATTATTATTATTATTATTATTTATGTGTATGAATGTACTGTCTGCATGTAGGTCTATGCACCCATGTCGCGCAATGCCACAGAGGGTCAGAAGAGGGTGTCAGATTGTCCCCCTGGAACTGGAGTCAAAGAGCAGTTCACTTCAGCCACCATGTGGGTGCTGGGGATCGAACCCAGGTCTCCTGCAAGAGCAGTCAGTGCTCTTAATCCACTAGCATCCTCTCCAGCCCTAGCCCAACTTTATTTTATTATTTTTTTAATTTATTTTATTTTTTTAACTAAATCTACACCGTGTTCACGCCCATTCCCCATCCCACAGAGTCATGCATTCTGCCAAACATCTTTTTATCTCTTTCTCAGTCTTATCTCAATATTCTCCATGAGGAAGTGACCTGTCTGTAAGAGAAGTTCACTGTTTTCATTCAGTTCTTTGATGCAGTCCTTTCTGTTGTTGTTGTTTCCCAAAATGTCATTACGCCCAAACTGCTCTTGGCACAAAAGCTCAGGGGGCCCTACACAAGAATACTTAACAAAATACTAAATGGGTAACTAGCATCCACAGAGAGGGTACCATTCGTCATTTGTTTTTCGGGACTGTTATACTTCACTCAGATCATGATGTCTCTATGCTCCAGCCATTTTCCTGCAAAGCTCATGATGTCGCTTTTCTTTACTGCCTGCATAGAAACTCCATTTGTGTAATGACTGTACCACATTTTCTCTATCCACTCATCAGTTGCGGGGCATTTGGGTTGGTTCAGCTCCTTGATATTGTGAAGAGAAATAAACATGGCCGTGCAAATGATCTCTGTTGGTGGGTCGTAGTCTTGAGGGTACATCCCGAGTGGTAGGCTGGTCCGGTGGCAAGTTATTCCAGTCTTCCACAGGGTTCTCCACCCTGCTTTCATAGTTGGCTGTACGAGTTTATTTCCCACCAGCAGTGTATTGAGTGGTTTCCCTTTTCCCACAACCTCTCCAGCACTTGGTATCATTGTTTTCCTTGCTATCCTAGCCAGTCTATTTGGAGTAAGACGTATCTTAAGTGGGTTTTGATTTGCATTTCCTTAATGAAGTAATAGTGATGTTGAAACTTCTTAAGGGTTTCTCAAGACCATTCTCACATTCTCACTGCTGATCTCTGTTTCAGTTCTTTGCTCCATCTATATGAGTGGGTCATTTGTTTTCTTTTTTCTTCTGTTTTTGAAGTAGTTTATTTATTTCTGGAAATCAATGCTTTGTCAGATGCATCTGCAGTGAAGGTTTCCTCCCACTCTATGGGTTTCTTCTTCCTGATTTTTTTTTTTAATTTTGTTTCTTTTGATTTTGTACAGAACTTTTGAGTTTTAAGAGGTCCCATTTGTCAACTGTCGACCTTAATTCTTGCACAGCTGCTGTCTGATTTCAGGATAGTTCTTTTCTATGCTATGTTTGTAGTCTGCTGCCAGCTTTTTTTCTATTACCTCAGAGTTTGGGGTTTCATGTTGAGGTCTTTGATCCATCTGGAAGTTGACTTTTTGTACAGGGCGAGGGGTAGGGTTTAATTTTCATTCTTCTACAAGTGGGGGTGTGATCCGTTTTGCCAACACCATTGCTGAAGATATGCTGTCTTTTCCATTGTGGGCTTTCTTGGCCCCCCTTGTCAAATATAAATGGCTGAAATTGTATGTGTCAGATTTGGATCTTTGGTTTTGTTCCATTGGTCAACAGGTCTGTTTTTGCCAGTTACCAGGCTGTTTTTATGACTATAGCCCTGTAGTATAGCTTGAAGACTGGTATAGAGATCCCCTGTGTAGCTCTTTTCACTCAGGTTGTTTTGGCTATTTGGCGGGGTCTTATGTTTTTCCAAATGAATTTAAGGACTTTGGTTTCCAAGCCTGTGAAGAAACTCTTGGGGATTTTGATTGGAATTGTGTTAAACTCTATACAAAGTTTTGGTAAAATTGGACCTTTTTTACAATGTTACTAAATTTTCCCCAATCCATCGAGCATGGGAGGTTTTTCCATCTTCTGATGTCTTCTTCAATTCTTTCTTTAAAGGTTTAAAATTTTGTTGTAGAGATCCTTGGTGTCTTTGGTTAGGTTTGGTTCCTAGGTATTTTATTGTTTTGAGGCTATTGTGAGTGGAAGGTCTTTTTGAATTCTTTCTCCAGTTTGCTTGTTCTTGGTGTAAAGAAAGGCCATTGATTTTTTAATGTTAATTTTGTATCCTGCCACTTTGCTGAAGCTGTAATCATTTTCTAGGAGTTTTCTGGTGGAGTTTTTAGCATCCCTTAAGTAAACAATCATATCATCAGAAAATAGGGATAGCTTGACTTCCTCTTTTCCAATAGTACTCTTTTATTTCCTTTTCTTGCCTTTTGCTCTAGCAAGTGTTTCAAGCATATATTGAAGAGGAGTGGTGACAGAGGGGCAGCCTTGCTGAGTTCCTACCTTTAAAGGAACGTTTCTGTCATTTCCCCGTTTAGGATGATATTGGCTGTGGGTTTCTGTATATGGCTTTGATTACATTTGAGGAATGAACCTCCAATCCCAATTCCTTCTAGACTTTAAGTATGAAGGGATGCTGGATTTTGTCAAAGCTTTTTCAGCATCAATTGAGATGATGGTGTGGTTTTGTCTTTAATTCCGTTTATGTGTTTATTGATTTTGTTTATGTTGAACCATCCCTGCATTTCTGTATGAATCCAACTTGGTCATATGGATACTTCTTGATGTGGGTCTGTATACGATTTGCCAGTATCCTGTTTAGAATTTTGGCATCTGTGTTCATGAGGAGATGGGTCTATAATTCTCCTTTTTAGTTGGATCTTTGCCTGGTTTTTGGTAATAGAGTGATGCTGGCTTCATAAAGGAATTTGGGAGAATTCCCTCTGATTGTATCCTTCTAAACAGTTTCAGTAATAATGGTTGTAGGTCTTTTTGAAATGTTTTTATAAATTCTGCCGTGAAACCGTCTGGCCTGGGCTTTTTTTAGTTGGGAGGTTTCTTACTACATCCTCTATTTCTTCATATGTTATGATCTGTTTAAGCTGCTGATCTCTTCTTGACCGAGCTTTGGTGATTCCCAGGATTCAGATATTCATCCATTTCTTCTAGGTTTTCAAACTTGGTAGAATATAGGTTTTGTAATATTCCCATATGATTTTCTGGATCTTTTCCTTGTCTGTTGTGACATTTCCCTTTTTCATCATGGATCATATTGATTTGGAAGTTGTTCCCTTCTTTCTTTGGTTAACTGGCTAGAGGTCTGCCTATCTTGTTTATTCTTTCAAAGAACAACTTTGGATTCATTGATTTTTTTTGTATTGTTTTCTTTGTTTCTATTTCGTTGATTTCTGCTCTGATTTTTTTATTCTTCCTGTCTGTTGTGTTTAGGGTTTATTCTGTTGTTGCCTCTCAAGTGCTTTTAGCTGTAGTGTTAGATCATTCACTTGTAGCCCCAGACTTTAAAGAACAAGTTATGGGCTGGAGGGATGGCTCTGTGGCTAAGATGCTTGCTGCACAAATATGAAGACCTGAGTTCACATCCCAGGTTTGGTAGTGCATGCCTCTGTAATCCCAGCTTTCCTATAGTGAGATGGAGGTTGGCGATAGGAGTAGTCCTGCACCTGGTGGACCAGCTAGCTTGGTACTTGCAGCAGTGCACAACAGAGTGCCTCTGTCTCCAACAGGGTGGAAGGCAAGGACAGATACCTGAGATTGTGCTCTGACCTCCACATGCATGCCTAAACTCATACACACGAACAGGCATACACACACACACACACACACACACACACACACACACACGCACAAGATGAAAAAAAAAACAGCCTTTGTTTTTTCTCACAATCCTCTGGCTTAACCATGTGGTTCTGTTTATCTGCCATGGACTGGGTGACTTGGGTGGATGCATTGAGCTGGCGGCCTGGGTGATGGGTGAAAGGAGGCTTCTCATGTATACTTAGACTCTCCATACTGACCAGTGGCTGGCTCATTTTGGCTCTCCACATGAACATGGCTCTTCCGTCTACATGACAGCTCATCTTTTTTTTTTTTTTTTTTTCTTTTTCAGATAGCATATTCCTGTAACCCACTGCTCTGGAAACTCACTCTGTAGACTAGGCTGTCCTTGAACTCTCAGATATCTGCCTGCCTCTGCCTCCCAACTGCTGGACTAAAGGTGTGCGGTACCATGCTGGGCAAGGTAGCATGGTAGCTAATCTTTAGGGCTCTTCCCAGTAACCTCTCCCAAGTACAGTTGAAAGGTAAATGTCTGGACTTAAAGGGTTAAGTAAACCACAGACCTGAGCTAATTTCCAGGCACAGTGTAAACCCCCAACCCAGAGACTGTGTTATCTGGAAAAACAAATGCAGCCCCTTTGTCTCCAAACCCTCAATTGTTCATGACTTATTGTCCACCCCAGGCCTAAAATAACAGCCATTTCCTCCTTGTCACTCCTATAAACCACATACCAACTGTGCCAAGGGACACAGTTTTGGATCCCAAATCCTGAAGAGAAACTGCCACCACCTTCATTGTCTTAATAAAGAACAGTCTGCGGGTTGGGAGAGCTGGCTCAGCGGTTAAGAGTGCCAACTTCTTGCAGAGGACCCGGGTTCAGCACACATGGCGAGAACAACAACCATCATAACTCCAGTTCCAGGGGAATCTGATAGCTCTCTCTGATTTCTGCAAGCATTGCACGACACGGGTGCACAAACTACATGGAGACAGTACATCGTACACATATAAAAAAAAAAATAAAAAATTTAGATATTATAATTTGAGTTTGGGAGAATTCTTTTTTTCTTTTTGTCTTTTTTGAGACAGGGTCTCCCTTTAGTCCCGCTGGCCTGGAGCTACTATGTAGACCAGATGCCTTCAACTCACAGAGATCTGCATGACTCTGCTCCGAAGTGCTGGGAATTAAGGTGTGCGACCATGCTGGTCGAAATTCTTTTTTTTTTTTTTAATATTTTATTTATTTATGTTTATTTTCTGTATGAGGGTATTGCCTGCATGTATGTTTGGGTGTACTTATGTTGTGCAAAATACCATGGAGGTCAAGAAGAAGGCATCAGATCCTCTGGAACTGCATTTAAGGATGGTTTCTTAGCCGCCATGTGGGTGCCAGAATCAGACCTGGGTTCTTTGAGCCATCTCTCCAGCTTGAGTTTAGGAGCATTATTATTTTATAGTAACTGAAGATTTTTTTTTGGTAGTGCAGCAGATTTCACCCAGGGGTTCATGCACCCTAGTCAAGTAGTCAGATGCTGTACCACTCAGCTGTGTTTCCAAGCCTAAAGTTGGGCACTTTTATGTTAAGATAGAGTCTTGTCTCATATCTCAGGCTGGCCTAAAACTGATGAGCCTGGCCTTGGCCTCCAAGTGCTAGATTACAGGTGTTCCCCATCTTGCCTGGCTTTATAATCAGATATTTATAGCATAGTTAAAAATTTAATTACATTAATTTTTTTTAAATTTTTTTTCATTAATTTTATTTATTTCCGTTATGTGTATGAATGTCTGTCTGCATGCAAGTTTGTGCACCTGTTCGTTGCAATGCCGCGGAGGTCAGAAGAGGGTGTCGGATCCTGAAACTGGAGTTCCCTGGAATTGGAGTTTGGAGTTCAGACGGTTTCGGCTGCCATGTGTGTGCTGGGGAATCGAACCGGTCCTCTGTAAGAGCGGCAGGCGCTCTTAACCACTAGGCCATCTCTCCAGCCCTATTTTTGGTCTTTTTGAGACAGGGTCTCCCTGTAGCCCCGCTGTCCTGGAACTGACTCTGTAGACCAGGCTGGCCTTTGAACTCACAAAGATCTCTGCCTCTGCCTCCCAGATGTTAGGATTAAAGTGTGCACCACCACACTAAAATTTATTTTTTATGTGTATGAGTGTACTGTCTCCATGTAGGTTGGTGCACCCATGTCGTGCAGTGCTGAAGAGGTCAGAAGAGGTGTCGGATTCCCTGGAACTGGAGTTAAGACAGTTCTCAGCCACCATGTGGGTGCTGTGGATCAAACCTGGGTCCCGCAGGAACAGTTGGTACTCTTAACTGCTGGACCTCTCTCTAGCCCCTAACTTTATTTATTTAGTGGTGCTTGTGTGTGCCTGTGGTGGGCATGCCACAGTATTCGTATGGTGGTCAGAGAACAACTTTTGTGGGGTGGTTTTCTTCTTTCACCGTGTGGGATCTAAGGGGTCAATCAGGTCATCAGGCTCAATGGCAGGTGCCTTTACCTGCATGGCCACCTCACTGACCGTCGAATATTATTTTTATTTTAAAAAATTAAAAAATATTATTTATATTTTACTTTTGTTATGAGTGCATTGCTTCATTAGGTGCACCATGGTCATGCAATGCCAATGAGTGGTCAGAAGAGGGCTCATATCCCTAATTGAGCTACGAGTTAACCAGGTGGGATTTGAGATGACCCATCGGTGCTCCTGCAAGAGAGTAAAGTCTCTCTACCCTGACATCTCTCCAGCCCTCCATAATATATATATAGTTTTATTTTTTTAAATAAAAACATAAATAGAGGTAGAAGATGGAGGGCTTTGTGTTTGTGTGTGTGGGATGCTGTGTGTGTGTAGTTGTGGCATGTGCACACAATGTAATGTGTAGTCCTCTTGTGTGTGATCACACACTGCATGTATGTGGAGGCCAGGGTTCAAGATTGACATCCTCTTCAGTCACTCTTCAGTCTTAATAAAACCAAACCAAAACAAGCAGCTTTACTAACAGGGAATAAACCTGAGAGGGTACTCCTCGTGGGCCAGGGTCTGGGAAAAGAGTTTTCTACAGATTCAAAGTGTTTTTTTTTTTTTTTTTTGTATTTTGATACATAAGTTCTCTTTAGTCCCAGCTGGCCTGGGAATCACTCTGTACACCAGGCTGGCTGGAACTCACAGAGATCGCTGCCTCTGCCTCTGCTCCCAAGTGCTGGGATTTAAAGGTGGTGCCACACCACACCTTTGTCTTAGATTCAAACGTTTTTATGCTTGCCTCTTTGGAAGAGGAAGCTTTGTGTCAGATTGGAGAAGGCAGTTAGGTGACGGCAGTCTTAGGAGGAGCATTCAAGGACCTAATATTTTCCCATCATTCCTGGCTCTAAAGAGATATACATGGGAGTAGGCGAAGTAGGGAAACCTAAAACTTTGGGCCACCCCAAAGTGTTAGGGGAAAGCCCCCCATTTCTTATGCTTTAAATGCCTATGATATGAAGAATTTATATGAAGAACTTTAAGAAGTAAAATACAATTCACAGTACAATTGTAAATGTATCCATTTACTGGGGTTGATGAAGGATGTGAGAAAGACTGTCATTATGTTTTCCCTTCTTTTCTCTCCTCTAATATTTGGGGCGGCACTAAAGATATAGATGAGTGTGAAGTTTCCGGCCTGTGCGGGCATGGAGGTTGGTGTGTTAATACACATGGGAGCTTCGAATGTTTCTGCATGGATGGATACTTGCCAGAGAACGGGCCTGAGCCTTTCCACCCAACCAAGGATCGCACGTCATGCACAGGTGGGTGTCTGCCAGTGAACTCAATCTGTCAAAGTGAGATTTGATGGGTGTGACTCTCTCATGCTCTGATGTTTATAGGTCTTTAAAGGAGATGTGAGTGGAAATTATACTTCAATAGTTTGTTTGAAAATAAAATAAGCAACCTAAATCAAGAAAAAAAAAAACACACATTAAAAAAGTTAAACTTGGGGCTGGAGTGATGGTCTAGCGAGTTAAGACGCATGCGACTGCTCTTGCCGAGGAACGGGTTCAATTCCCAGCACCACTGTTGGGGGGGGGCCCTAAAGAAAACCATCTTGGGGCTGGAGGATAGCCTAGCGGTTAGTAGAGACCGACTTGCACTTGCAGAGGACCCGGTTCGATCCCCTCCCACATGGCGGCAAGAACCATCTGTAACTCAACTTCCAGAGAGACTCCAGTTCCAGGGGAATCCGACCCTCTTCTGCACTCCCAAGGCATTGCACAACCATGGGTGCACAACTTACATGCAGACAGTAATTCATACACATACAAAATAAATAAAATAAAAAAAAAAGAAATTTAGTGGCATGGCACCTGGCAGTGATGCCTTATCCAGCACTCTCGGGTTTAAGGGCATCATTTGGATCTCTGTGAATTCAAAAAAAAAAAGTGACCTGGAAATTAGGAAAGAATGTGCAACTTAAGCTTTTTTCTTTTCTTTTTCTTTTCTTTTTTTTTTTTTTTTTTTTTTTTTGGTCTTTCGAGACAGGGTCTCCCTGTAGCCCAGCTGGCCTGGAACTCGCTCTGACCAGGCGGCCTTGAACTCACAAAAGATCCGCCTCCTCTGCCTCCCAAGTGCTAGGATAAGGCGTTCGCCACCATGCCTGCTTTAGGTTTTTCATGGAGACTTTCTATCACTGGACTAGGTAGCTCTTTACTGAGTATGAATCAGGGTTGATTGTTAAAGTCTTTCAGTTTTGTGCATGTGTAGATGCTGTTTTAGATGGAAGGACAGAAGAACAAATAAGACAATCATTGGAAATCTGCTCATAGCTTCATGGACATGAACTAGTGTTCTCAAAATAAGTTCGAAGTACAGGGTACAGGTGGAGTGACGTTAGGAATTCTGAAAACTTAATTTATCCAGTAATGGAGTTGATGTAAATTTATTTTCAGCAATAGACTGTGGTACCCCTCCCGAGGTTCCAGGTGGCTACATCGTAGGAAATTACACCTCCAGGCTGGGCGGCCAGGTCCATTACAGCTGCAAAGAAGGATTTCTTGGGGTCTCAGACAGAAAGAGTTTCGACGCTGCACAGCCCTGGGCCACATGGGAGTCCCCAAAGTTATATTGCAAGGTAGGTCCAAACGCCTCTGCCTCCCTGGTTGTGGCTGTGCTAGGTTGCTTGCATATTTTTCCATTCATTTTGAAGTAGAAAATGAGTTACATAAATCTGATAAATTAGTTTGTTTCTGGTAGGATTTTAGTTATGTTCTCTCTGTGTTCTGAGGACTTGTATCTTGTATGCAATAATGATCCTATTTTTATTGCTTCTTGACAATTTTATGAATATTTATTTTTTAAATTTTAAAAATTTTAAAAATTATTTTTGTATTGTATGACAATTACTGTCTGCATGTCAGGTTTGTGCACCGTGCTGGCGTGCCGTGGGATCAGAAGGGGCCTCGGATTCCCCTGGAACGGATTCTCTGGACTGGAGTTACAGATTTCTTAGCCACCCATTGTGGGTGCTGGGGATCGACCGGCGGGTCACTCTGCAAGAAGCAGTGGTGCTCTTAACTGCTAGTCTATTCTCTCTAGCCCCATGAAGTTTTTCTATTCGGTGTCTCAGTAGTTTTTCCGGAATGAAAACTTAAATGGTGTTATTAACTTTGAATGTTTTTGTCTTATTCTGACTTAATGATTTGGTGTTTTCATCATGACATGAACTTCATGATCTCAGCTTTAAAAGTTTAAATTACTTGATGGATTATGTATGTATATGTGGTGTGGTGTGTGTGTGGTGTGTGTGTGGTGTGGTTGAGCTACAACTTACACCATAGGCGTGTGAGCTTCACTAGATAGGACTTGAGGGAGTCAGTTCTCTCCTCTCACCTGTGGGCCCATGATCCAAAACTAAGGCTTTTACCCTGCTGGCTTCCCCACCCTGTCCCTGAGCTCAGCTTTTTGATGCATATCTACTATGTGAACCTCTGTGGCACTGTGTCAAGTGCATTCTAAGCACGTTCCATATAATCGACTCTAAACTTTACTAGATCCCTGTGATTAGACACTATAGATAAAAGGCATCAAGAGGGTCAGCCGGTGATTGGTAGGACTAACAGCTGAAGCCGGAAACTCTAGTTGTAGACTGGAGTTTGAGTTACTCTGCTATTTGCTTTTTTTGTTTATTATTCTGATTATATTGTTCTTTTTACTTTTTCTATCTCCAACCATACCATTTTACTAGTATTTAGATCTTCATCTTTGTTGTCTTTGGTATCAGTGACATTCTGAATTGAAAAACTGAAGGCATTTCTTTTTTCTTTTAAATTTTTTATTTTTGTTATGTGTATGAGTCGACTGTCTGCATGTAGTCTGTGCACCCGTGTTGTGCAAGCTGCGGAGTCAGAAAGAGGGTCTCAGTTCCCCTGGAACTGGGTTCTCCTGGAATTGGAGTGTTACAGATGGTTCTTAGCCACCTATTGGGGTGCTGGGAATCAACCGGTCCTCTGCAAGAGCAGTCACTGCTCTTATACCGCTAGGCTACTCTCCAGCCCCACAAAGCATTTCTTTTTTAGCCTTTGTAGTTTTTTTTTTTTTTGAGAACTATAACCTCAGCTGGCTTGGAACTCACTCTGTAGACCAGGCTGGCCTTGAACTCACAGAGACTCGCCTGGCCTCGCCTCCGAGTGCGGATCAAAGGCGTACCCCACCATGCTGGCATGTATGCACTATGTTCTAAATGGTATCAGCATGTTTGGAAAATAACAAACTCCAGCCACTCTGGGACGCAGAGGGCAGCAGATCTCGTGAGTTCAAGGCCAGCCTGGTCCAGATGTGAGTTCCTGGCCCAGCTGGGAACTAAAGGAACCCTGTCTCAAAAAACAAATAATTATAATAATAATATATAATAAAGGAAAGAAGAATTTATAAAGTACATTTTAAATTCTGAGATATCTTTTCTGTATCAATTAAAACACAACACTTAGATTAAAATTTACCATAGTGCCAAGTGTTATGGTGCACACCTTTAATCCCAGCACTTGGGAGGCAGAGCAGTGGGTCCTCTCTGAGTTCAAGGCCAGGCCTTGGTCTACAAAGCAAGTCCGGCCAGCTGGGGCTACATAGTACTTCAAAAATAAATAAATAATAAATAAAAATAAATAAATAATAAATAATAAATTAAATAAATGTACTATAGTGTCGCTTCTCCTCGTCGGCTCTGTTCCAGCCCGGCAGGAAAAAGGAGAGGACAAACTCTTGTTCTTTCAGACGGTTTATTTAGGCAACTCTACATCATCATCTCTTTTCCTTCCAGTGTTCCCCTGCTCATATCCTCTTCCCTCAACCCCGCCTCCTGCTAAGGTGCGAGCACGTGGCGGTATCTCATTGGTCTGTAAGAGGTATGCACAATATACGGAAGTCAGGGACAGCCTAATGAGGGTTCAAGTTTGGCGTTCTCTATTGGCTGGGGAGCTGAGCTGGGCAGTCAGGCAGCAATCAAGCGATAAGACCTGCCCAGGGTCCAAAGCGCCATTTTGTCCACGCCCTGCTCTCCACACCATAGCCAATGGGGAGGCAATCGTCAAGTGAAGTGTAACCAATGTATATATAGAAACAGGCCAGGGCATGTTGGCGCTTTAATCCTAGCACTCAGGAGGCAGAGCAGGCCAGATCGTTTGTGAGGTTCACCAGCCTGTCTACAGAGTGAGTTCTAGGACAACTGGGGCTATAGGGAGACCCTGTCTTGAAAATGACAAAAAAAAAAAAAAAAAGAATAATAGAAAATATCAAGTAATAGAAAAAAAAAAGAGTTTATTTTATTTTATTTTTTTGATTTGACTTTTCTAAACCCATTTTAGTTTTAGTTTTTTTTTTGTCATGTATATGCAACATTTCTACTTTTTCTGCATTGTAATAGTTACTTTGTAATGAGAGAAATGAAAAGCTAAAACAATAAGATGATACATAAAAGAAAGAACATTTATTCCCAATGCCTTAAGGAGCCATCCATTATGAAACTAATCATCAGTCCTTCAGGAAAGTCTGTCTCTTTTTTTTTTTTTTTTAACATTTTTTATTGATGCTTTGGCATTTCATACATTTTCCAATCCAGTTCACGCATATTTCGGTGTCTGATCAGCTTTCCCTTCCCTCCCACTCCCACNTTCTCTCCCGCCCCTCTTTTTTTTTTTTTTTTGTCTTTTTCAGATAGCATATTCCTGTAACCCCAGCTGCTCTGGAACTCACTCTGTAGACTAGGCTGTCCTTGAACTCTCAGATATCTGCCTGCCTCTGCCTCCCAACTGCTGGGACTAAAGGTGTGCGGTACCATGCTGGGCAAGGTAGCATGGTAGCTAATCTTTAGGGCTCTTCCCAGTAACCTCTCCCAAGTACAGTTGAAAGGTAAATGTCTGGACTTAAAGGGTTAAGTAAACCACAGACCTGAGCTAATTTCCAGGCACAGTGTAAACCCCCAACCCAGAGACTGTGTTATCTGGTAAAACAAATGCCAGCCCCTATTGTCTCAAACCACCAAACCGTCTCATTGTACTTACATTGTCTTCAGACCCCCAGGCCCTAAAATCAGCCACTGTTTCCTCCTGTGCAATCACTTATACACCACATACCAACTGTGCCAAGGGACACAGTTTTGGATCCCAAATCCTGAAGAGAAACTGCCACCACCTTCATTGTTCTTAATAAAGAACAGTCTGCGGGTTGGAGAGATGGCTCAGCGGTTAAGAGTGCCAACTCTCTTGCAGAGGACCCGGGTTCGCACATGGTGGCTGAGAACCATCTTTAACTCCAGTTCCAGGGGAATCTGATGCCCTCTTCTGATTTCTGCAGCATTGCACGACACGGGTGCACAAACCTACATGGAGACAGTACATTCGTACACATATAAAAATAAAAAATAAAAAATTTTAGATATTATAATTTGAGTTTGGGAGAATTCTTTTTTTCTTTTTGGTCTTTTTGAGACAGGGTCTCCCTTTAGTCCCAGCTGGCCTGGAGCTCACTATGTAGACCAGATTGGCCTTCAACTCACAGAGATCTGCATGCCTCTGCCTCCCAAGTGCTGGGATTAAAGGTGTGCGCCACCATGCCTGGTCCGAATTCTTTTTTTTTTTTTTTAATATTTTATTTATTATGTTTATTTTCTGTATGAGGGTATTGCCTGCATGTATGTTGGGTGTACTTATGTTGTGCAAATACCATGGAGGTCAGAAGAAGGCATCAGATCCTCTGGAACTGCATTTAAGGATGGTTCTTAGCCGCCATGTGGGTGCCAGAATCAGACCTGGGTTCTTTGAGCCATCTCTCCAGCTTGAGTTTAGGAGCATTATTATTTTATAGTAACTGAGATTTTTTTTTGGTAGTGCAGCAGATTTCACCCAGGGGTTCATGCACCCTAGTCAAGTAGTCAGATGCTGTACCACTCAGCTGTGTTTCCAAGCCTAAAGTTGGGCACTTTTATGTTAAGATAGAGTCTTGTCTCATATCTCAGGCTGGCCTAAAACTGATGAGCCTGGCCTTGGCCTGCCAAGTGCTAGATTACAGGTGTTCCCCATCTTGCCTGGCTTTATAATCAGATATTTATAGCATAGTTAAAAAATTTTAATTACATTAATTTTTTTAAATTTTTTTTCATTAATTTTATTTATTTCCGTATGTGTATGAATGTACTGTCTGCATGCAAGTTTGTGCACCTGTGTCGTGCAATGCCGCGGAGGTCAGAAGAGGGTGTCGGATCCCCTGAAACTGGAGTTCTCCTGGAATTGGAGTTTCAGACGGTTCTCGGCTGCCATGTGTGTGCTGGGGATCGAACCCGGGTCCTCTGTAAGAGCGGCAGGCGCTCTTAACCACTAGGCCATCTCTCCAGCCCTATTTTTGGTCTTTTTGAGACAGGGTCTCCCTGTAGCCCCAGCTGTCCTGGAACTGACTCTGTAGACCAGGCTGGCCTTGAACTCACAAAGATCTCCCTGCCTCTGCCTCCCAAGTGTTAGGATTAAAGGTGTGCACCACCACACTAAAATTTATTTTTTATGTGTATGAGTGTACTGTCTCCATGTAGGTTGGTGCACCCATGTCGTGCAGTGCTGAAGAGGTCAGAAGAGGGTGTCGGATTCCCCTGGAACTGGAGTTAAAGACAGTTCTCAGCCACCATGTGGGTGCTGTGGATCAAACCTGGGTCCTCGCAGGAACAGTTGGTACTCTTAACTGCTGAGCCATCTCTCTAGCCCCTACATTTATTTATTTAGTGTGCCTGTGTGTGTGCCTGTGGGTGAGCATGCCACAGTATTCGTATGGTGGTCAGAGAACAACTTTTGTGGGGTGGTTTTCTTCTTTCACCGTGTGGGATCTAAGGGGTCAACTCAGGTCATCAGGCTCAATGGCAGGTGCCTTTACCTGTTGTGCTACCTCACTGGCCTGTATAGATGTTTTATTTTAAAAAATTAAAAAAATATTTTATTTATTATTTTTACTTTATGTGTATGAGTGCATTGCTTACATGTAGGTGCACCCATGTCATGCAATGCCAGAGAAGGTCAGAAGAGGGCGTCGGATCCCCTGGTACATATGGTTGTTAGCTGCTATGTGGGTGCAGAGAAACCAGGTCCCCTGCAAGAGCAGTAAGTGCTCTTCACCGCTGAACCATCTCTCCAGCCCTCCATATATATATATATAGTTTTTTTTTTTAAATAAAAACATAATAGAGGTAGAAGATGGAAGGGCTTTGTGTGTGTGTGTGTGTGTGTGTGTGTGTGTGTGTGTGCATGTGCACACAAGTGTATGTGTAGTCCTCTGTGTGTGATCACACATGCATGTATGTGGAGGCCAGGGTTCAAGATTGGACATCCTCTTCAGTCACTCTTCATCTTAATTAAACCAAAACCAAAACAAGCAGGCTTACTAAGCAGGGAATAAACCTGAGAGGGTACCTCCTCGTGGCCAGGGTCTGGGGAAAAGAGTTTCTCTTACAGATTCAAAGGTGTTTTTTTTTTTTTTTTTTTTTATATTTTTGATACAAGGTCTCCCTTTTAGTCCCAGCTGGCCTGGAGATCACTCTGTACACCAGGCTGGCCTTGAACTCACAGAGATCTGCCTGCCTCTGCCTCTGCCTCCCAAGTGCTGGGATTAAAGGTGTGTGCCACCACCACACCTGTCTTAGATTCAAAGTTTTTATGCTTGCCTCTTTGGAAGAGGAGCTTGTGTCAGATTGGAGAAGGCAGTTAGGTGACGGCAGTCTTAGGAGGAGCATTCAAGGACCTAATATTTTCCCATCATTCCTGGCTCTAAAGAGATATACATGGGAGTAGGCGAAGTAGGGAAACCTAAAACTTTGGGCCACCCCAAAGTGTTAGGGGAAAGCCCCCCATTTCTTATGCTTTAAATGCCTATGATATGAAGAATTTATATGAAGAACTTTAAGAAGTAAAATACAATTCACAGTACAATTGTAAATGTATCCATTTACTGGGGTTGATGAAGGATGTGAGAAAGACTGTCATTATGTTTTCCCTTCTTTTCTCTCCTCTAATTTTTGGGGCGGCACTAAAGATATAGATGAGTGTGAAGTTTCCGGCCTGTGCGGGCATGGAGGTTGGTGTGTTAATACACATGGGAGCTTCGAATGTTTCTGCATGGATGGATACTTGCCAGAGAACGGGCCTGAGCCTTTCCACCCAACCAAGGATCGCACGTCATGCACAGGTGGGTGTCTGCCAGTGAACTCAATCTGTCAAAGTGAGATTTGATGGGTGTGACTCTCTCATGCTCTGATGTTTATAGGTCTTTAAAGGAGATGTGAGTGGAAATTATCTTCAAATATTTGTTTGAAATAAAATAAGCAACCTAATCAAGAAAAAAAAAAAACCACATTAAAAAAAGTTAAACTTGGGGCTGGAGTGATGGCTCAGCGGTTAAGAGCATGGACTGCTCTTGCCGAGGACCTGGGTTCAATTCCCAGCACCCACATGGTGGCTAAGAACCATCTTAGGGGCTGGAGAGATAGCCTAGCGGTTAAGAGCACCGACTGCACTTGCAGAGGACCCGGGTTCGATCCCCAGCTCCCACATGGCGGCTAAGAACCATCTGTAACTCCAATTCCAGGAGAACTCCAGTTCCAGGGGAATCCAAGACCCTCTTCTGACCTCCAAGGCATTGCACAACATGGGTGCACAGACTTACATGCAGACAGTACATTCATACACATACAAAAATAAATAAAATTTAAAAAAAAGAACCATCTTAGGGCCAGGCATAGTGGCACATGCCTTTAATCCCACCAATCGGGAGGCAGAGGCAGGTGGATCTCTGTGAATTCAAAAAAAAAAAAGTGACCNAGACAGGGTCTCCCTGTAGCCCCAGCTGTCCTGGAACTCGCTCTGTAGACCAGGCTGGCCTTGAACTCACAAAGATCCGCCTGCCTCTGCCTCCCAAGTGCTAGGATTAAAGGCGTTCGCCACCATGCCTGGCTCTTAAGGCGTTTTTCAATGGAGACTTTATATCACTGGACTAGGTAGCTCTTTACTGAGTATGAATCAGGGTTGATTGTTAAAGTCTTTCAGTTTTGTGCATGTGTAGATGCTGTTTTAGATGGAAGGACAGAAGAACAAATAAGACAATCATTGGAAATCTGCTCATAGCTTCATGGACATGAACTAGTGTTCTCAAAATAAGTTCGAAGTACAGGGTACAGGTGGAGTGACGTTAGGAATTCTGAAAACTTAATTTATCCAGTAATGGAGTTGATGTAAATTTATTTTCAGCAATAGACTGTGGTACCCCTCCCGAGGTTCCAGGTGGCTACATCGTAGGAAATTACACCTCCAGGCTGGGCGGCCAGGTCCATTACAGCTGCAAAGAAGGATTTCTTGGGGTCTCAGAAGAAAGAGTTTCACGCTGCACAGCCCTGGGCACATGGGAGTCCCCAAAGTTATATTGCCAAGGTAGGTTCTCAAACGCCTCTGCCTCCTGGTTGTGCTGTGCTGAGGTTGCTTGCATATTTTTCCATTTCATTTTGAAGTAGAAAATGAGTTACATAAATCTGATAAATTAGTTTGTTTCTGGTAGGATTTTAGTTATGTTCTCTCTGTGTTCTGAGGACTTGTATCTTGTATGCAAATAATGATCCTATCTTTTATTCTTCTGCATTTATGAAATTTTATTTTTAAATTTTTAAAATTTTTGAAATTTATTTTTGTATGTGTATGAATGTACTGTCTGCATGTAGGTTTGTGCACCGTGTCGTGCAGTGCCGTGGAGGTCAGAAGAGGGCGTCGGATTCCCCTGGAACTGGAGTTCTTCTGGAACTGGAGTTACAGATGGTTCTTAGCCACCATGTGGGTGCTGGGGATCGAACCCGGGTCCTCTGCAAGAGCAGTCGGTGCTCTTAACTGCTAGTCTATCTCTCTAGCCCCCATGAAGTTTTTCTATTCGGTGGTCTCAGTTAGTTTTTCCGGAATGAAAACTTAAATGGTGTTATTAACTTTGAATGTTTTTGTCTTATTTCTGACTTAATGATTTTGGTGTTTCATCATGAATGAACTCATGATCTCAGCTTAAAAGTTTTTAAATTACTTTGATGGATTTATGTATGTATATGTGGTGTGTGTGTGTGTGTGTGTGTGTGTGTGTGTGTGGTGAGTACACTTACACCATAGCGCGTGTGGAGCTCACTAGATGACTTGAGGGAGTCAGTTCTCTCCTTCCACCGCGTGGGTCCCTATGATCAAACTAAGGTCTTTTACCTGCTGAGCTTCCCCACTGTCCTGAGCTCAGCTTTTTGATGCATATCTACTATGTGAACCTCTGTGGCACTGTGTCAAGTGCATTCTAAGCACGTTCCATATAATCGACTCTAAACTTTACTAGATCCCTGTGATTAGACACTATAGATAAAAGGCATCAAGAGGGTCAGCCGGTGATTGGTAGGACTAACAGCTGAAGCCGGAAACTCTAGTTGTAGACTGGAGTTTGAGTTACTCTGCTATTTGCTTTTTTTGTTTATTATTCTGATTATATTGTTCTTTTTACTTTTTCTATCTCCAACCATACCATTTTACTAGTATTTAGATCTTCATCTTTGTTGTCTTTGGTATCAGTGACATTCTGAATTGAAAAACATGAAAGCATTTCTTTCTTTCTTTTTAATTTTATTTATTTTTGTTATGTGTATGAGTCGACTGTCTGCATGTAGGTCTGTGCACCCGTGTTGTGCAATGCTGCGGAGGTCAGAAGAGGGTCTCAGATTCCCCTGGAACTGGAGTTCTCCTGGAATTGGAGTTACAGATGGTTCTTAGCCACTATGTGGGTGCTGGGAATCAAACCCGGGTCCTCTGCAAGAGCAGTCAGTGCTCTTAACCGCTAGGCTATCTCTCCAGCCCCAAAAGCATTTCTTTCTTTAGCCTTTGTAGATTTTTTTTTTTTTTTGAGACCTATACCCTCAGCTGGCTTGGAACTCACTCTGTAGACCAGGCTGGCCTTGAACTCACAGAGATCTGCCTGCCTCTGCCTCCCGAGTGCTGGGATCAAAGGCGTGCCCCACCATGCCTGGCATAGTGCACATATTTCTAAATGGTATCAGCACTGTTTGGAAATAACAAACTCCAGCACTCTGGACGCAGAGGCAGGCAGATCTCTGTGAGTTCAAGGCCAGCCTGGTCTACAGAGTGAGTTCCATGCCAGCTGGGACTAAAGGGAGACCCTGTCTCAAAAAGACAAATAATAATAATAATAATAATAAAAGGAAAAGAAATTATAAAGGTACATTTTAAATTCTGAGAATATCTTTTACTGTATCAATTAAAACACAACACTTAGATTAAAATTTACCATAGTGCCAAGTGTTATGGTGCACACCTTTAATCCCAGCACTTGGGAGGCAGAGGCAGGTGGGTCTCTCTGAGTTCAAGGCCAGCCTGGTCTACAAAGCAAGTTCCAGGCCAGCTGGGGCTATAGTCTCAAAAATAAATAAATAAATAAATAAATAAATAAATAAATAAATAAATAAATAAATAAATAAAATGTACCATAGTGTCGCTCTCCTCGTCGCTCTGTTCCCAGCCGGCAGGAAAAAGGAGAGGACACACTCTTGTTCTTCCAGACGCAGTTTATTCAGGCAACTCTTACATCATCTCTCTTTTCCTTCCAGTGTCCCCTACTAAAAATCTCTTCCCTCAACCCCGCCTCCTGCTAAGGTGCGAGCACTGTGGCGGTCTCTCATTGGTCTGTAAGCGGTATGCACAATATACAGAAGTCAGCGGACATGCTAATGAGGGTTCAGGTTTGGCGTTCTCTTATTGGCTGGGGAGTGAGCTGGGCAGTCAGGCGACAATCAGGCGATAAGACCTGGCCAGGGTCCAAAGCGCCATTTTGGCCAACGCCCGCTCTCCACACCATAGCAATGGGGAGGCAATCAGTCAAGTGAAGAGATAACCAATAGTATTATAGAAAACAGGCCAGGCATGTTGGCGCTTTAATCCTAGCACTCAGGAGGCAGAGGCAGGCAGATCTTTTGTGAGTTCAAGGCCAGCCTGGTCTACAGAGCGAGTTCTAGGACATCTGGGGCTATAGGGAGACCCTGTCTTGAAAATGACAAAAAAAAAAAAAAAAAGAATTATAGAAAATATTTGCAAGTTATTCATATGATAAGAGTTTATTTTATTTTATTTTTTGATTTGATTTTCTAAACCCATTTTAGTTTATTTTATTTTTTGCATGTAGATGCAACATTTTACTTATTTTTCTGCATTGTACATAGTTACTTTGTAATGAGAGAAATGAAAAGCTAAAACAATAAGATGATACATAAAAGAAAGAACATTTATTCCCAATGCCTTAAGGAGCCATCCATTATGAAACTAATCATCAGTCCTTCAGAGAAAAGTCTGTTCTTTTTTTTTTTTTTTTTAACATTTTTTTTATTGATGCTTTGGCATTTCATACATCATTTTCCAATTCAGGCATATTTCCCTTTCCCTTCCCTCCCACTCCCCACATCCCAGATCATGCATTCTGCCATAACTGTCCTGCATCTTTCAGTTTTTTTTTCATTTTTTAGCTATAAGAGATAATCCATGAGTACAAGCATCCTTCATATGAAACCAATTTGCAGGCTGTTGTGCCCAAACCCCCATAGCCCCATCATCCAGCGGAGGGTGAGGGGTTGTATGTTCAATCAAGCTGATCAAATGAGTGTCTAGACTACATTGCTGTAGTTTCACCATTCACCCCAATCGCAGCCCTTACATTCTACCACGCCCCCTCTTCCGCAGATTGTTCCCTAGGCTTAGAAAAGGGGCACAGGTGGATGAGAAGCAAAACAGTCCATTCTCTCTGGAGCTGTTGTCTTGGGCTCTGGTCAATTCTGGCTGTTTCCTTTCATGGGCTGACAGTTTGTCCAGGAATAACCTTTTGATCCTACTAATGAAGCACAAGCAATTAGATATATAGGTATTTAAACAGCACTAATAGTTATGGTAGGTTACTTTGGTATAGACACATATGTTTGGATGATATATTAATCCATGAATTACATTTTTTCCTGTTAAATATGACAGGATCTTACTGTGGCTTATAACATCTCCTAACCTGTAGAGGATGTAAGCTTGTGGCATCAGCCATGGGTTATTCCTCCAAGGAGAGAGCCAATAGCCAATTAGGTTTGGGATATACAGGCATATGGCTTTCTAAAGGGAGTTCAAACCAGAATTCACTTGCTGATCGTTGGATGAGAAGAGGGAACAATACCTCTTAGGCAATATGAAACAACAAAATATATTTCAGCAGATTTTTAATAGGAGTTGGAAGAAATAACATGTGTCATGTAACTGAGTCTCAATGGAAATGCAAAAAAAAAAAAGATGATAGGAAGACTTGTAAATACTCAGCTGTTAGTAGCAAATCAGAATGAAAGCTGTGCTGCAACTTGCTTTTTAATCAAGTTTGTCTGTTCTATAAAGATCATTTTTTCCAAGACTAAATCAGGACACATGGGACATTAAGAATTTTCACAAAATGATCCTTACCACTGTGACAGTCTTGGCTGAGATTTACTGCTATGATTTGATTCCGATTTCTTTTTTTTTTAAATTTTTTATATTATTCCAAAATAGGCATATATACACTCCATACATAAGTCAAAATTAAAATTTCTGAAAATAAACTGTAGGTTGATTCCGAAACACATTTAGAGATTCATATTTTAACAGTGAATTTGCATGCAGGTATAAAGTCGTATAACTTTACATTCTTTTTTTAGAATGTGACTACATAGCCTCCATCTATATATGGCTATTACAATGTGTGAGTATAAGTGGCAGGACAATTCTGGAGTCCATTTATAGATTCACATTGTGATAGCACAGTTGCTTTCAGGTACAATGAAATATAATAATGAAGTTGCTTAGTTTGCCTGCCAACTGGGGATTTGGTGTTAGCATCAACGAATGAGGGAAACCATTCGCCTTTTTTTTTTTTTTTTCTGGGACTGTGTTAATTCACTTAGTATAATTGCTTCAAGGTCTATCCATTTACCAGCAAAGCTCATGATGTCATCTTTCTTTACTGCTGCATATGAGGGAAACTATTCACCTTTTTTTTTTTTCTGGGACTGTATTACTTCACTTAGCCATCTTAGTGCTGGGACTCGAACCCGGGTCCTCTGCAAGAGCAGCCATTGCTCTTCACTGCTGAGCCAGCTCTCCAGCCCCTCCCCTGACAATCTTTTACTTTTTTTGGTCTTTTCAAGACAGGGTCTCCCTGTAGCCCCAGCTGTCCTGGAACTCACTATGTAGACCAGGCTGGCCTTGAACTCACAAAGATCCACCTGCCTCTGCCTCCCAATTGCTAGGATTAAAGGCGTGCGCCACCACGCCCGGCTAACAATCTTTTACTTTTTACCTGGAACTCAGTGATTCAGTTAGGCTGGCCAATCAGCAATCCCCAGGAATTGCCTGTATCCACCTCCTCAGCTCTGGATTTTTAAGTGCACACCATCATGGTGGGGTGTATGTGTATAGGCCAGAATTCAACCTCAGGTGACATTCCTCAGGTTTTGATTCAGGATCTCTCAAAAGGACTTACGGAATTGTTCAGGCTGGGTGGCCTGGGAGCCCCAGGATCCACATCTCTGCCTTCACTCTGCTGGGATCACAAGTGCATGCCCTGGGGATCGAACTTAGGTCCTCATGCTTAAGTGGCAAAGCACTTTGCTCACTCAGCTGTCCTCCATAGAATTTACAACAATTCTTTTTTTGTTGTTTTGTTTTGAGACAGGGTCTCGTTTTGTAGTCTTGGCTGGCCTGGAACTTGCTCTGTAGACCAGGCTAGCTTTGATTTCAGAGATCCTCCTGCCTCTGCATTTGGAATGCTGAGATTAAAGGTGTGCACCACCTTGCCTGGCAGTTTAGAGAGTACTTCCTGTTTTTTATTTTTATTCTTTTTGAGACAGGGTCTCCCTGTAGCCCCAGCTGGCTTAGAACTCTGTGTAGAACAGGCTGGCCTTGAACTCACAGAGAACTGCCTGCCTCTGCTGCCCAAGTGCTGAGATTAAAGTATATTTAAAAATAACTAGAAGGGGCTGGAGAGATGGCTCAGTGGTTAAGAGCACCGACTGCTCTTGCAGAGGACCCAGGTTTGATTCCCAGCACCTACATGGCGGCTAAGAACCGTCTTTAACTCCAATTCCAGGGGAATCCAACGCCCTCTTCTGACCTCTGTGGCATTGCATGACATGGGTGCACCAACCTACATGCAGACAGTACACTCATACACATAAAAAAAAACAACAAAGAAAGGCCGTTTAATGATATAGACATGCTAAGTATTTTAATTTGACCATGACATATTGTGTTCACATAGGAAATTATCAGCCTGTTCTTCATTTATAAATATAGTTATGGGTTAACTAGAAATAAATAAAATATAGCACAATGCATATCCAAAACCCAAGGATTTATATTGTATAAACTATGTAAAGCAATTTCTTATTTTGAAAATTAGCAGTCATCTGGACTGGAGAAAGGTAATTTACAAGAGATTGCTTTTTTTTCCATTTCCCAAAGAACCGTTATTTGAAAGAAGCTCACTTCTGTTTTCCTCCTCTAATAACTGTACCCGCTGCATGTTGACACCTTCCTCCTCCTCCTCCTCCCCCGTGCCACCACATGGCCCCCCGGCTTCTTACTGCCTAGACTCTGGGAACAACATCCCTTCCTATTTACCCCTCAGCCATCTTTGGGCTCCAGAGTCTGGGCCATGTGCCAGCTGACACTGTATTTTTAGCTCAGTGTTTCAAAGCTACAGAAATTGGGAATTCCACCAAACACCAGTGAACTGTAGACTTGGCTGTTGCTGGGGAGTAGGGTATTTGTGCAGGGGCAGCTTTTGTGGCAGCACAAAAGCAGCTTTTGTGGTTGGTGATGGGTTTCCCCTATCAGAGAGGAAACAGTTGGTGGATGGTGCTCTCCTTTTCTTGGTCACTGTATCGTTCTTGAGGATCTGTCGCCCTGTGCAGGGCGCCTGAAACATTGGGGCTTGTATTCATCTGGGCCTGAGATGTTAGTCGGAAGTGAGATCTGAGACCTTCCAATGGCAAATGTCCCCATGGATCCCCTTTCAATTTAGGTCATGCATTTCCATGAACTCAGTGGAAAAGACAGAACTGCCTGTTTGAGCCTTCTGTAGGTCTATTATTATTATTTAAAGAATATTTTGAGACTGGATAGGTGACTCAGCAGTTAAGAGCAGTGGCCGCTCTTGCAGATGACTGGGGTTCTTATTCCAGCACCCACGTGGTGACTAACAAGCATCCATAACTTCAGTTCCAGAGGATCCAATGCCCTCTTCTGCCCTCTGCAGGCATCATACAACATGGGTGAAAAGACCAAAAAAATAAAAAAATAAAAAAATTAAATTAAATTAAATTAAATTTATTTTATATGTAAATGCACCTGTGTCATACAGTGCCTACAGAGGCCAGAAGAAGATGTTGGATTCCCCTGGAACTGTTGTTACAGAGAGTTGTTAGCCATGTAGATACTGAGAATCAAACCCAGGTCCTCTGCAAGAGCAGCCAGTGCTCTAAACCATTGATCCATTTTTCCAACCCATTATTATTATTATTATTATTATTATTATTTTGTCTTTTTAAGACAGGGTCTCCCTTTAGTCCCAGCTGGCCTGGAGCTCACTATGTAGATGAGGCGGGCCTTGAACTCACAGAGATCTGCCTGCCTCTGCCTCCGAGTACTAGGATTAAAGGCGTGTGTCACCACGCCCGGCTATTATTTTTAATCTTTAGAAAAGATGTATGTTGTCAGGGACAGGTTAAAGAACTTAACATTTTTGATTTTCAACCAAGCAAAAAACAAAGGGGGAGGGAATCAACTAGGTTGTTATTAACAACAAATCTAGAGTCCAGGGCTATTGTAGATTCTGGGCTAAGTCTAAAGTCTGAGACACAAGACAAGTGTACCACCACCTAGCCTATCAGGGTCAGTTCTGGGTGTTATATGGGAAGACAGTGGAAGCATTAAGAGAGGTCATGGATGCGGGAGTGATGGCTCAGTGGTTATGAGCACTGGCTGTTCTTGCAGAGGATCCAGGTGCGCCTCCCAACACCCACGTGGTGGTTAACAGCTGTCCCTTATTCTAGTTCCAAGGCATCCTACACCCTCTTCTTATCGCCAAAGGCATTGTATCCACAAAGTGCATTTACATACATGCAGCCCAAATGCTCATACACATTAAATATAAATAAATATAAATTAAATTAAATTAAAAAAGAGACATCAGGTACTAGGCATGGTGGCACATGGCAGGTGGATCTCAAGGCTAGCTTGATTTACATAGCAAGTTCCAGGCTAGCTGGGGTTACAGGAAAACCCCATCCAAACAAAAGCAAAAACAAAAACAAACAAAAGTGAGGTCAGGGAGAATAGGGAATGGGATGGTTACATGGAGGATTTGTGCTCATCTTTTTTTTTTTAATCTTTTTATTTATTTCAGTATGTGTATGAATGTACTGTCTGCATGCAGGTCTGTGCACCCGTGTCGTGCAATGCCGCGGAGGTCAGAAGAGGGTGTCGGATTCCCCTGGAACTGGAGCTCTCCTGGAATTGGAGTTTCAGACGGTTCTCGGCCGCCATGTGGGTGCTGGGGATTGAACCCGGGTCCTCTGTAAGAGCGGTCGGTGCTCTTAACCACTAGGCCATCTCTCCAGCAGCCCCGTGCTCATCTTTTGAGCTCAGAGGAATCTGCCTGCCTGTGGAAGAATCCAGTGAGGAATGGCTCGTGTTTCCAGAGCAGCTCTAGGACTTTGGGTGACTCTGTCTTCCAGATTCTTCTTCCCCTCCTCCTTTATGGGAATTAATCATCTGTCTCTTTCAGATTTGACTTCTCAGCGTGGGTATGTCTGAGATTGAGCAGTACCTTGAGGAATCTTTTTCCAGGGCTGGGGATGTAGCTCAGTGATAATCATGCTCACCTAGTTTGTGGGAGGCTCTGGGTTCAATCCCCAGTATGGAAGGGGGGTATATTTGGATTAATCGCTTTAATTTTTTAAAACAAAAAGGGAAAGCTGGGGATGGTGGTGCATGTTTATAATCCTGACACATGGGAGACTGAGGCCAGCCTGGGCTACACAGTGGGACCCTGTATCAAGCAAAAGAGTCTATTTCTGTGCTTACTGTACTCTCTAGTGCCTTCTCCACATAGCAGCAAAAAAGAACATTCTGAATGTAAATTGCATTACTCTCTTCTGTATTTAAACTGCTGAAGCATCAAGATCACGATTGTGTTTAGAATGAAGTCAAACTAAAAACAAAACAAAACAAAAAAGAATGAAGTCAAACCCTAACTGTGGCTTCTGAAGCCAATAGGCATTTGGACCTTTGTTACTCTACAGGTTAAAGGTCCCACCCTTGGCCTTCAGCCAACATGTCAGGCTCTTATCAAAGTCAAGCGAGGCCTTTGTACAGTTTCCTCTCCTTAAAATATTTCCCTGCTTAATTTTAATTATTAGGTTTGTTCTTTGACAGTATATATATATATATATATATATATATATACACACACATATTGCATTCTGACGACTCTCTGTCCCTAGCTTCTCATCTCCCCCCCATAACTAACAACATGAAGAGTTTTCTTAGTGAGACCTCTTGACAAAGTTCACAAATGCTTGGAAAAGTTCCTACATAAGTGGAAACACAAATTAGTACATTCATATGAGAGGCAGAACTTTCATTATGTGGTTGCTTCTGAATGTTTATCGCTGATGACTGGACATAAAAAGCATTCTTTTTTTGTTTTTCCTGAGATTTGATGGTTTTGTTATTGCCCAGGCTTGGCCTTGAACTTGGGCTCAAGAACTCCTACATCATCCCGAATAGCTGAAACTACAGGCATGCACCACAGCTCCTGGCTTCAGAAAGGATTCTGAGACCACATCCAGACTTGGAACAGAGGTGCTGTGGTTGATTAAGGATGCTGCCAGGGACATGGGAGGCTGGAGTGGCAGCACGTACACCTGGTGTTTATCCCCGTGCACTGGGTGGTGGGAGATTTACTTCATTGGAAATACATTTTTCTGGGGCTAGAGAGATGGCTTAGCGGTTAGGAGCACTGACTGCTCTTGCAGAGGACCCAGGTTCGATCCCCAGCACCCACATGGTGGCTGAGAACCGTCTTTAACTCCAGTTCCAGGGGAATCTGACACCCTTTTCTGACCTCTGTGGCATTGCACGACACGGGTGCACAAACCTACATGCAGATAGTACATTCATACACATAAAAAATAATAAATAGGGGCTGGAGAGATGGCCTAGCAGTTAAGAGCACTGACTGCTCTTGCAGAGGACCCAGGCTCAATCCCCTGCACCCACATGGCGGCTGAGAACCGCCTGTAACTCCAGTTCCAGGAGAACTCCAGTTCCAGGGGAATCTGAGACCCTCCTCTGACCTCTGTGGCATTGCACGACACGGGTGCACAAACCTACATGCAGATAGTACATTCATACACATAAAAAAATAAATAAAATTTAAAAAAAGAAATACATTTTTCTGTCATTTCAGTGTATACTGATCTTTGAAAACATTTTGATAAACTGTAGTGCCTTGGCTTTCTTGCTTTTAAAACCACTTTAAAAATGTTTTGCTGAATAGATGCTATTAAATATGACTTTCTATTTTAAATGGTTGGATTCACCTGACTATTTCAAGAGCGTTGACACTTGTCATGAGACTCCCAGAGTGTGAAACGGAAGCTTTAGAGCCTGAGACACCACTGTGAATTTTGGTTTAGCCACTTGCTGGAAACTTTCTAAATTTGTTTCTTTTGTAGAAGGGCTGAAATGCTCTTCGTTCCATATAGTTTTTTCTTTCGTACCTCTCATAGAATTTTTATGAGGCTTTAATGATAGTGTGGTAGAAAGTTTGGGGCCCAATTTGGAGTACCTGCTGCTTAGTGTTGCACTAATAAACTAGAGGATCTTTCTCCGAGAGAGAGAGAGAGAGAGAGAGAGAGAGAGAGAGAGAGAAACATGTGTGTTTTTTTTTAATTTTTTAAAGTTTTCATTGATGCTTTGTGTATTTCATACATAATTTTCCAATTCAGTTCAGGCATATTTCCCTTTCCCTTCCTCCCACCCCACCCCACCCCATCCCAGATCATGCATTCTGCCATAACTTTCCTGCATCTTTCTCTGTTTTTTTTTTTCATTTTTTAACAAGAACATGTGTGTTTTAATGCAGAGTCTTTTGCATTTGCATGGATGTATGTGTGCATGTATATGCGTGTAAACATTTTTTTTGTCTTTTTGAGACAAGATCTCCTTTCAGTCCCAGCTGGCCTAGAATTTACTATGTAGAACAGGCTGGCCTTGAACTCACAGAGATCTGCCTGCCTCTGAGTGCCAGGATTAAAGTCATGTGCCACCACCACCCGGCTGTGTATTTGTGTGTTCACATGCATGTGGGTGTATTGTGCACGTGTGTGTGTGTGTGTGTGTGTGTGTGTGTGGAGCTTGAGGCTGAAGTTGGGTATCTTCTTTGCTTGTTTTTCTCTTTATATACTGAATCAAGTTTTCCCAGAGAGCCTGGAGCTCAGGGTTCGGGCAATCTGGCTAGCCAGCTTGCTCCACTAATTCCCTGGGATCTCAGGTGAGCCGCTAACCCCACCTGGCTTTTTATTTTATTTTTTTTGTCTTTTTGAG
>VZQC01000836.1:804182-821361 GCA_009823505.1 Rhizomys pruinosus | reverse complement strand
ATATATATATGTATATATATATATATTTTTTAATTTTATTTATTTCTGTATGTGTATGAATGTACTGTCTGCATGCAGGTGTGTGCACCTGTGTCGTGCAATGCTGAGGAGGTCAGAAGAGGGTGTTGGATTCCCCTGGAACTGGAGTTCTCCTGGAATTGGAGTTTCAGACGGTTCTCAGCCACCCATGTGGGTGCTGGGGATCAAACCCGGGTCCTCTGTAAGAACGGTCGGCACTCTTAACAGCTAGGCCATCTCTCCAGCCCCATGTCACCTATATTTTTAACAAAAATTTAAAATCTTTCTATTCCTTCTTATCACTATCATATCATGTTCCTCTACGTTCACTTTACCTTATTTGTTGAGTTTGTTTCATTGGAATTTTAGAATGAAGGGTTCTTTTTTTAAAATTTATTATTTTTTATGTGTATGAGTGTACTGTCTGCATGTAGATTGGTGTACCCATGTTGTGCAATGCTGCAGAGGTCAGAGGAGGGCGTCGGATTCCCCTGGAACTGGAGTTAAAGATGGTTCTTAGCCACCATGTAGGTGCTGGGATTTGAACCCGGGTTCTCTGCAAGAGCAGTCAGCGCTCTTCACTGAGCCATCTCTCCAGCCCCAGAATGAAGGGTTCTAATGTTATCTTCTGAGAAAAGAACCTTTATGTTGGAGTTCAAAGCCTTAAAAACTGTTAACATCTCCACAGATGTAGGCTCCGGATAGACATGCTGACACCCATGCCTTTACTCACCCTGTCACCTCCTCTGCAATTTATGAAGTGTTTAGATTCTAGCTGTTTTCAAACTACACACTATTTATTGACAATAAGTGTCATTATATGAAATGGAAATTTTCCTTACAAATGAGATCTCTCTATGAATATGATCAGAAGAAAATATATTGTTTGTGAAGGCTAAGGCTTGTGGAAGACTTTATGTTACAAAACACATCAAAAAGTAATTTTATCATTTTTCTGGCTTCTAGGCTCTAATGAGCTCACTAGCTTGGTTAGAACAGCCAGCAAGCTACTCTAGACAAACACACTTATGACCCAGAATAATCCTTCCATTTTCCTTTTTTTTCTTGAGACAGGGTCTCCCTATAGCCCCAGCTGGCCTGGAACTCACTCTGGAGACCAGGCTGGCCTTGAACTCACAGAGATTCCCCTGCCTCTGCCTCCCCAGTGCTAGGATTAAAGGCGTGTGCCACCACAACTGTTTTAAAGATGGTTCTTAGCTGCCATGTGGGTGCTAGGAATCGAACCGGGGTCCTCGCAGTCAGTGCTCTTAACCACTGAGCCATCTCTTCAGCCCCCATTTTCCTTTAATAGTTGCAATAATATTTCCTAAATTCAGCTAGCTGCGTGCTGAGACATTATATTCTAACTCAACTCGGTGACAGATACAGTGTAGTGCCCAGGTATCCCTGCAGTGAGGGTCTAACGACATGTAACCAAACCCTGAACATTTTGTGCAGAGGATGAAACTCAGTGGTAGGTTACAATTTCAGCCCCTTTTCTTTGGCCCCATTACTTAAATTTGAACATAACGAAGCTAATAATGTTTGTAACAGTATTTGTAATCCACATCTGCAGGGGATTATTTTTTAAATATAGGATTATAGCTTAACCCACAAAGAGCCTGCCATTCAGTGGACAAGAGAACGTTTTCACAAATGAAACAAATGAAGAAGGTCTAGGAATTGGGTTGGACTATCCAATTAGTAATGAAGGTAGGGGGTTGGAGAAATGGCTTAGAGGTTAAGAGCATGGGTACTCTTGCGGAAGATCCAGCACCCATGTGATGGCTAACAACCATCTGTAAATCCAGTTTTAGGGGATCTGACACCCTCTTCTGTCCTCACCAACACTGCATGTATCGCTCATACACATAAAATAATAATAAAATATCTGGGGCTGGAGAGATGGCCTAGCGGTTAAGAGCGCCTACTGCTCTTGCAGAGGACCTGGGTTCAATCCCCACCCAGCACCCACATGGCGGCTGAGAACCATCTTTAACTCTAGTTCCAGGGGAATCCGATTCCCTCTTCTGACCTCTGCGGCATTGCACGACATGGGTGCACAAACCTACATGCAGACAGTACATCCATACACATAAAAAATATATTAAATTAAAAAAAGAATATATTCTTTAAAAAAATCCAAATGAGGCTAGTGTGGATTCTGTAGATTCTAGGGGAAACCTCTCTAGATTGCTTGGACCCTTACAACTCTCCTTCCCCATTCCACTGATATCCAGGTGGTTTGTAAACTTTTGATTTCAATCAAGTCATGAGAGAGACATTTCTGTTATTGTGGGGTATTAATGAAAACTAACTTCAATGTGATTTTTTATTTGTTTGTTTGCATACTCGTTCCTGCTCCTTTGTGGAGTTTTTCTTCTAGTGCTTATTTTTCTGGGAAGACTTTTTTTGGAGGAGGTGTTGCGATCAGGGAGCAGAGCAGCTCTACTCGTCCTCCCCCCACCCCAAGTTGACAACATACCTGTCACAATTTATAGGCATCGTTGGTCACTCTCTTTTTTTTCCTGGCTTATTATTTATTGACCTCCAAACAGTCTCAGACGAAGCCTATGTTGTTCTGTTATTTCTGTCATCAATCTACATTACTGGACCAGTGTGTCTAATAAACAGTGGGTAGCTTTCGTGGTTCAGTCAGTTTTGATTAGATGCCATAAATTGCCTGTACCTTTCATCAAACAGATTTACTTCTGAATATTTTCTTGGACAAGAAGAGAATTATACTTCAAGATACTAGATAAATTAACACTATAAATTTGGCCTTTGAAACTTTCACAACACATTTACCCACTAGGGAGACCTATTTTGAAGTTGATTATTCAAATAAAATTGCAGATAATGGGGGAACGAGGGAAAAAAAATTCCTAGCCATGCTCTTAATTAGCTGACTGTATTCCTGATGCAGATTTAGATGTTGTTACTTAATAATGTAATTAGCCAGAGAAACATGTGCTTTAATGAACAACCTCATGCATGTGGCATGCAAATTTGGGCTCCTTTTTCTTCTTTCCTTTGTATGTAAACTATTAAAAAATATTTATTTCCTGGGGCTGGAGAGATGGCCTAGCGGTTAAGAGCACCGACTGCTCTTGCAGAGGACCCGGGTTCGATCCCCAGCACCCACATGGTGGCCGAGAACCGTCTGAAACTCCAATTCCAGGAGAACTCCAGTTGTGCCAAGGGGAATCCGAACCCTCTTCTGCCTCTGCAGCAATGCACGAAACGGGTGCAAAGACCTGCATGGAGACAGTTCATTCATACACTACAGAAATAAATAAAATTTAAAAAAAAAGAAAAAAATATTTAGTTCCCTTTGATGGTAGGGTTTTTGGAGGGTTTTTCATGAGAATCTATCCTTTAAAGTAACCTACTAGAAGCTTTTGTAGGATTGACTATTGAATGTTTCCTAATATGACCTACCTCCTTTCTTGGGTACCATTTGGTCTATCATCTCTCTTAAACTTGGTGGGAATATTTGTGACAGGGCCTAGTTCCAGGCAAGACCTCAGCCAGATCCTCACATTTACATGGAGAGCCAGTAAAGCTGCAGGGGCACAGAGTTGTGTGACTTTTCCTGGGAGAATGTGAACAAACATCTGTTGTTCGCCATGGACAGGGCACCGATGAGAGAGCAAAGGAACTGCTCCTTCCCAGTCTAGACCGGTGAACTAGTAAGGTCTCTTTTTTGTTACTTATAGAATAGGTGACTGAAAGCAACTATGTCACTGAATAGCCCGCTCAGCATGGTGACAGCTCATGAAAGCCGCTTCCCTCCTGAGCTTGCAGGCAGCTCCACTGAAGCCTCTGTTCTCAGTCGTCACTGCTTATATAAGCCTGGGGAGGGTCCTCATGTGCCTTGCGATTTTCTGAGCTCCCTGGAACAGTATAAGTTTCCTTAGCTTTCTGAGTCTTATGACCGCCCCACCCTCCACCCAAGCTCTAACTTGAGGAGAGAATGATGATTCAATTCAGAAGAATGGCTACCAACACACAACTCTGGTAGAGAAGTCCATAAGGGGTTGGAGGCCTATTTCTAATAGTTCTTTTGCTCGGACAAAGTTCTCAGAGAGATTGAGGCTAGGAGGATTGTCAGACTCTTCCTAGTCTGGTCTGAATGCTCCTTCATGTAACTTTACCTTGTTTTAGCTACTCTATAAGGTCTGTTCTAGTCAGTGAACTCTTCATTGTAAAGTTGCACAGGTTTACTGGACTTGGATTTTTGGGGTTCCACAAAGGACAGTGCAGATATGGATCTTTTACTGTGGCTTCTTGAATGTCTTTTGAGGTTCTGTGAAGCATAAAAGGACGATGGTATGGAATCTAGGCCGGGGCATGGTGGATCAGGCCTTTAATCCCAGCACTTGGGAGGCAGAGGCCAGGCAGATCTATGAGGTCAAGGACAGCCTGGGGTACAATAGTAAGTTCCAGGGAGAGCTGGGACTAAAGGGAGAGCCTGTCTCAACAAGACCAAAAAAAAAAAAAAAAAAAAAAGATGCTATGAATCTAATGACACAATGGGCATGTAGAACTTCAGTGAATGGTATTGTTAGCAATTATTGAGGCCTCATAAAGTTTCCTAGAATTCCCTGAGACAAGACTGTGGTGGTTTGAATGAGAAATTTCTCCCCATAGTCTCTCCAGTTTAAACCCGTCTGGGTGCTGTTTGAGGTTATGGAACCTTTAGGAGAATGGAGCCTTGATGGAAGCAGTAGATCCCTGGAGGCAGGTTTGAGAGTTATAACCTCTGGACACTTCCGGATTGCTGTCTCTGCTTCCTTTATGCAGTCGGGAAGGAACCTCTCAGCTTCCGACTCTGGCTGCCGGCTGCCATGCCTCTCCTGCCAATGTGGACTCGTCCCTCTTTGGAAGATGAAACTGAAAATAACCTTTCTGGCTATAAGTTTTGCCTGGTCACAGTATTTTTATCACAAAAAAAAAAAGTTATGATACAAAGACCGATATTTTTCTGTTTTTTTTTTTTTTTTTTTTCAGTTCTGGACACTTGGTCTTTGGTAGATATGAGTTACCTCTGCTGTAGAACACAATCAAAAGTAATGTCTGTCATTAAATTTTTACTTAGAAATTAGTGAAGTCTTGTTTCCTTTCCTCAGGGGTTCTGTTTGGCAAAGCAGGATTTACTAGATATTGAACAATGATTTATCGTTGTACGTGCAGGCTATAAGTGAGTAAATATACTGAGTACCATTAAACCTGATTTTAAGCAGAATTTTTTAATTAATTTTATGTATTTTTTATAGGTATAAGGTATGTACCCATTTAGGTTTGTGCACACGTGTCTTGCAAAGCCCCGGAGGTCAGAAGAGGGCGTCGGATTCCCTGGAACTGGAGTTAAAGACGATTCTAAGCTGCCATGTGGGGTGCTGGGGATTGAACCCAGGTTCCTCTGCAAGAGCAGTATATTCTCTTAACCCCTGAGGAGACAATCGCGCCACCCCCAAGCAGGAAGTTTTGAAGCTACAAGAATTAGAAGAATTATTGTTTACAGCCGGGTGTGGTGCGTGCACTTAATCCGAGCACTCCGGAGGGCAGAGGCAGCTGGAACTTTTGTGAGTTCAAGGCAGCATGGGTCTACAGAGTGAGTTCCCAGGACGCTGGGGCCTCAGGGAGACCCTGTCTCGAAAAGAGACCAAAAAAAAAAAAAAAAAAGACATGTTTACAAATTGTCCATATTTGGGAAGACAAATAAATTCATGAACACTAATCCTCAAGGCAGAAGATAAAGGTTCCACTGAATGAATAGGTTTATATTATTATTATTATATTAGTATTGTTAAGTTGGTCTTTTTGAGACAAGGGTCTCCCGGTAGCCCCAGCCCTATCCTAGAACCCACTCTGTATACCAGGCTGGCCGTTGAACTCACAAGACCTGCCTGCAGCTGCCTCCAGAGTGGCTAGGATCAAGTCGTGCGCCACCACGCCTGGCAGCATAGCTTAATTATTTACCATGTTCTTGCTATATCCTCAAATACAAAAACTAGTTATTCTTGCTCTCACTCCTGCTGCTGTCATCGCATTCTCTCCTGTGCGGCACATCCGTCCTCTTCTCTCTCTCTAACACTACCTTGGAAGTCCATCCCAGACCTCATCATCTCTCAGCTGGACAGCAGCTCTGGACACCTGACCAGTCCTTTTTCTGCTATTCTTTTTCCAGTAAAGTGGCCTGTAAAGAACTTGTCCATAGGATTTCTTTTTTTTTTTTTGTCCTTTTTGAGACGGGTCCCTTTAGTCTCAGCTGGCCTGGAACTCCCTCGGTAGACCAGGCTAGCCGTGAACTCAAAAAGATCACCTGCCTCTGCCAGCCCAAGTGCTGGATTAAAGGCGTGTAACACTATGTCCTGGGTTGATTTCATTTTTTTTTTCTTTTTTTTTTAACTGTTTGTATTTTATTTGTAATGTGTATGAATGCTAACTGTCGCATGCAGGTCTTGCACCCGTGTCGTTGCAATGCGTGCAGAGGTCAGAAGAGGGCGGACCCGAACGGGTTTCTCCCTGGAATGGAGTCAAGATGGTTGTGCAGCCGCATGTGGGTTCGGGGGATCGAACCTGGGTCCTCTGCAGAGAGCAGGAGGTGCGCTTAACCTCTAGGCCATCTCTCCAGTTCAGCCCTCCTGATTTCATTCTTTTACTTAAAACTTTCCTGGGGAGGTCCAGTTTTATTTATTATTTTATTTTATTTAGTTATTTATTGTTATATATCTTTTTTGAGACAGGGTTTCCCTATAGACCCAGCTAGCCTGGTACTCACTCTATGTAGACCAGTTGGGCCTTGAATTCACAGATATCCACCTGAATCCTGCCTCTCAAGTGCGGGATTAAAGGCATCCCGCAGCACAACCCGCTTTTCTGTTTGTTTTTTTTTTCTCCAACCTGTATCACAGCAAATTGTTCTGTTTTTTTAAAAGATCTCCAGCTTTGGTATAAAGCTTGCTAAAAGAAATTAACTGTGACCATGCCATAGCCATAATTCTATGATGTCTTGGAGTCGCTCTGCCCCAATTAAGTTTACTATATTTGGATATATATCTATATATTCTGAAGATATATACTATATATTCAGCCTGATTCAAACTTTCAGGACCCAGGCAGAACATAGCTAGACTCTGCCAGATTGTAATACAAGTAGCTTTTATCCCAAATCCTATCAGAATCTTTGTTCTCTGAAACCTCATGAACTGGGCCTTCCTCAGTTCACTCTTCTCTGAATTCTGATCTTCCCAACTCCCACCAGAATGACCTGTTAAACTCTCCTTACAGCAGCATTTTAGGGCTTCTCTAACCCAGAGCTCCAAATTCTTCTTTTCTCCAGCGAGCTAGTTTAAAAAGCTGGTGAGCAACCAGGTCAGCTGGGGCACAGGGAGACACTGTTAGAAAAAGACCAAAAAAAAAAAAAAAAGCTGGGTGAGCCACTCAAGGTTATCACAGCAATGACTCTGCTATTGGCACCAATGGTCTGAGTTAGTTACCTTTCCTATTCCCATGACAATTATCTGATAGAAGTAAGTTATGGGAGGAAAAAAATAAGCAAGTTATGGGAGGATGATTTAATTTGAATCAAGGTTTTAGAAAACATCCTTCAATGGTGGGAAAGGCGTGGTGTCGAGTAGCTCTGTCTGTGGCAGTCAGGAGCTGGTAGTATAGCTTCTATCTTGGCAGATCAGGAAATAGAGGGGACTGTAAGCAGGGCTAGGCTAGTATCCTCAAGAACAGTGGCGTGTGTTTGCCAGCTTGGACCCAACACCCCAAAGATTCCACAACTCCCCCGAAACAGCATCACTGGCTGAAGATCAAGTCTTTAAACATGTGAGCCCATGGGAGCATTACATATTAAAACTACAACATGCAACATGTACGAGTTTTCCACAAGCTCCTGGGGTGGTTCATATGGTTAGCTGTTTTGAATCACATGTTTAATGCAAGTCACGCTGGAATTCTAAGTATCTTCCGCCAAGGGATTATACAACTTGAATAGCTGAACTCAGAGCTGTAGGTACAGACTGCCTTTGAATCTGGGCCAAATCTCTAAGGCCAAACAATGATTTTCTCATCAATCTGTTTTAATTTTTTTTTACTATTAATTAAAAAACTTCGGTGGTCAAGGTGGGCAGGGGTGGACACAGGTCTTTTTAATCAAAGCATTCGGGAGGCAGAAGCCAGTGTGGATCTCAGTGTAAGATCTAGTTTCAGCCTGGGTCTATACAAGTGAGTTCCAGACCAGCTGGGCTACAGAGAGACCCTGCCTCAAGAAAACCAAAACAAGAACCAAAACCAAAAAAATAGAAACAAATCCCAAACCAGAAAAAGTTTCTTGCAATCCTAATAGAATGCACATGCCCTCCATTAATTTCCTTAACATGTTTAAGATGGAACCAACCTAATCGTATTTCCTAATCCTTCGTTTCCTTAGGATCTCTATTTCCTAGCGGGTGTGGGATGGTGCATGCCTTTAATCCCGCACTTGGAAGGCAGAGGGCACTTGGATCTCTGTGAGTTCAAGGCCAGCCTGTTACATAGTGAGCTCCGGCAGCTGAACTAAAGGGAGACCTTGTCTGCCAAAAAGACAAAAAAATAAAAAATAAAAAAAAAAACCAACCCCCAAAAAAACAAAACAAAACCGAAGATCTCTATTTCTCTAGTGTCTTATTACCTATCGCTGTGCTTCTTTGCTAACCTTGACACTTGAGCTCTTCAGGGTTCTATCTTCAGGATACACAAATCTTATTTTCAATTTCAACTCCTCATTGATGTTTCAGTTTTTAACCCCTAACTGATGTTTCCTGTATTTCCTGCTGTAATTGAATCCTGGCTTAAACTAGATGCTCAGTATGAGAATGACTGGGAAATCTTAGAAAACATTAACTACTTGTTTGGTTGACTGATCACATGCACTTAGGTAATACCGATGTCTTGTAATGTTTTGGGCCAGTAAATATGCCTGAGGCTTTGATGCTGGGAAAACACGATGACGGCCAAGAGGTCTTGTGTTCAGTAAACATGTTTGAAAAGAGACCAAAGCCCTGAGTGAACATGGGGCATGTGAGGTAAATAAAGTTGGGGCTTTATGAAATGGCTCCCTCATTCTGGCCCCATAACTGCTTGTAATTTGAATCTCTGTTGACCAGAAACTTTAAAAAATAATCTCAGCCAAAAGACTAAATGAGGTAGGTTGGGCTGGTATTTTAAAGATGTTATAACTCCAGTGCTAATAGATGCAACCNATATGATTGTTTACTTAAGGGATGCTAAAAACTCCACCAGAAAACTCCTAGGAACGATTAACAGCTTCAGCAAAGTGGCAGGATACAAAATTAACCTTAAAAAAAAATCAATTCCAGGAGAACTCCAGTTCCAGGGGAATCCGAGACCCTCTTCTGACCTCTGCAGCATTGCACGACACGGGTGCACAGACTTGCATGCAGACAGTGCATTCATACACATACAGAAATAAATAAAAATTTAAAAAAAAAAGAAAAAAATATTTATTTCCTTGTGATGGTAGGAGTTTTGGAGGGTTTTCATGTAGAATCTATCTTTATTACCTACTATAGCTTTTGTAGGATTGACTATTGAATGTTTCCTAATATGACCTACCTCCTTTCTTGGGTACCATTTGGTCTATCATCTCTCTTAAACTTGGTGGGAATATTTGTGACAGGGCCTAGTTCCAGGCAAGACCTCAGCCAGATCCTCACATTGTACATGGAGCCAGTAAAGCTTCAGGGTCACAGAGTTGTGTGACTTTCCTGGGGAGATGTGAACAAACTTCTGTTCGCCATGGACAGGGCACCGATGAGAGAGCAAAGGAACTGCTCCTTCCCAGTCTAGACCGGTGAACTAGTAAGGTCTCTTTTTTGTTACTTATAGAATAGGTGACTGAAAGCAACTATGTCACTGAATAGCCCGCTCAGCATGGTGACAGCTCATGAAAGCCGCTTCCCTCCTGAGCTTGCAGGCAGCTCCACTGAAGCCTCTGTTCTCAGTCGTCACTGCTTATATAAGCCTGGGGAGGGTCCTCATGTGCCTTGCGATTTTCTGAGCTCCCTGGAACAGTATAAGTTTCCTTAGCTTTCTGAGTCTTATGACCGCCCCACCCTCCACCCCACTCTTCACTTGAGGAGAGAATGTTTCAATTCAGAAGAATGGCTACCAACACACAACTCTGGTAGAGAAGTCCATAAGGGGTTGGAGGCCTATTTCTAATAGTTCTTTTGCTCGGACAAAGTTCTCAGAGAGATTGAGGCTAGGAGGATTGTCAGACTCTTCCTAGTCTGGTCTGAATGCTCCTTCATGTAACTTTACCTTGTTTTAGCTACTCTATAAGGTCTGTTCTAGTCAGTGAACTCTTCATTGTAAAGTTGCACAGGTTTACTGGACTTGGATTTTTGGGGTTCCACAAAGGACAGTGCAGATATGGATCTTTTACTGTGGCTCTTGAATGTCTTTGAGGTTCTGTGAAGGCATAAATAAGATGGTATGAATCTAAGCCGGGCATGGTGGATCATGCCTTTAATCCCAGCACTTGGGAGGCAGAGGCAGGCAGATCTCTGAGTTCAAGGACAGCCTGGTGTACAATAGTAAGTTCCAGGATAGCTGGGACTAAAGGGAGATCCTGTCTCAAAAAGACCAAAAAAAAAAAAAAAAGTATGAGCGAAGCCCAGCTTCTGAGCACAGTTCTGAGTTTGAGTCCAGGTCCAGCTTTGTTCGCTCTTGTCCATGAAACCAAAAGCTAAGAGTCAGGCTGACTCATTATTCAGGTGTAACTGTAATGTGACTTAGTAAAGCCACAGGGCTTCATCATTACTGGCTAGTTTCATAGTGCTGGAAGGCACTAGGTACACTACCAGAAGAAAAAAGTGATCATCAATCTCATCTAACTGAGAATTCTGTGAGCTATAACAACTGCCCTGGCATGATGGGCCCACTGATACATTGACATGAATGGTACAGGGATGACAAATGAGTTTCTGAGTAAATTTAAGGCTCATTTCACAAGATGGAGCCCTGGCACTGTTAACAGGACCAAGAACCTGTGGCTAGACAGGTCACAGGCTATAGAGAGAACCTACAACTACTATTCTGTTAAGTGGACATAGCATTAAATCACTCCTAATGACTTATCATTATACCCATTAATCACTGAAACTCTTACCAGAGAAGCTTCTTAACATAGAGACCCTCACTAGTCAATATGCAGAGATTAAGAGACAGCACAGTGCTCAGACCTAATGGGGTATCTATGGTGCATCCCTTGCCCAGTCTCAGGAATCATCTAGGCAGAAAGATTATATGAACCAGAGGTGGTGGATGACTACAAGGAAAGACTGTTTTCCAGACACAAGAGGGCAACTGAACATAGGAAAGCACACCATGCATAAGNAAAAAAAAAAAAAAAAAAAAAAGATGCTATGAATCTAGTAGACTACCATGCATGTTAGAACTTCAGTGAATGGTATTGTTAGCAAATTATTGAGGCCTCATAAAGTTTCCTAGAATTCCCTGAGACAAGACTGTGGTGGTTTGAATGAGAAATTTCTCCCCATAGTCTCTCATATTTAAACCCTCTGGTGCTGTTTGAGGGTTATGGAACCTTTAGGAGATGGAGCCTTGATGGAAGCAGTAGATCCCTGGAGGCAGGTTTGAGAGTTATAACCTCTGGACACTTCCGGATTGCTGTCTCTGCTTCCTTTATGCAGTCGGGAAGGAACCTCTCAGCTTCCGACTCTGGCTGCCGGCTGCCATGCCTCTCCTGCCTTCGTGGACGGTCTCTTTGGAACTATGAGCTGAAATAACCTCTTCTGTCTATAAGTTGCCTTGGTCACAGTATTTTATCACAATAACAGAAAAGTTATGAATACAAAGACCGATATTTTTCTGTTTTTTTTTTTTTTTCAGTTCTGGACACTTGGTCTTTGGTAGATATGAGTTACCTCTGCTGTAGAACACAATCAAAAGTAATGTCTGTCATTAAATTTTTACTTAGAAATTAGTGAAGTCTTGTTTCCTTTCCTCAGGGGTTCTGTTTGGCAAAGCAGGATTTACTAGATATTGAACAATGATTTATCGTTGTACGTGCAGGCTATAAGTGAGTAAATATACTGAGTACCATATAAAACCTGATTTTAAGCAGGAATTTTTTTATTAATTTTATTTATTTTTTATATGTATAAGTGTACTGTCCGCATGTAGGTTTGTGCACACGTGTCTTGCAAAGCCCCGGAGGTCAGAAGAGGGCGTCGGATTCCCCTGGAACTGGAGTTAAAGACGATTCTAAGCTGCCATGTGGGTGCTGGGGATTGAACCCAGGTCCTCTGCAAGAGCAGTAGATTCTCTTAACCCCTAGGACATCTCTCCAGCCCCAAGCAGGAAGTTTTGAAGCTACAAGAATTAGAAGAATTATTGTTTACAGCCGGGTGTGGTGGTGCGTGCCTTTAATCCTAGCACTCCGGAGGCAGAGGCAGGCTGATCTTTGTGAGTTCAAGGCCAGCCTGGTCTACAGAGTGAGTTCCAGGACAGCTGGGGCTACAGGGAGACCCTGTCTCGAAAAGACCAAAAAAAAAAAAAAAAAAAGACATTGTTTACAAATTGTCCATATTTGGGAAGACAAATAAATTCATGAACACTAATCCTCAAGGCAGAAGATAAAGGTTCCACTGAATAGCATAGGTTTATTATTATTATTATTATTATTATTATTGTTAATTTTGGTCTTTTTGAGACAGGGTCTCCCTGTAGCCCCAGCTATCCTAGAACTCACTCTGTATACCAGGCTGGCCTTGAACTCACAAAGACCTGCCTGCCTCTGCCTCCAGAGTGCTAGGATCAAAGGCGTGCGCCACCACGCCTGGCAGCATAGCTTAATTATTTACCATGTTCTTGCTATATCCTCAAATACAAAAACTAGTTATTCTTGCTCTCACTCCTGCTGCTGTCATCGCATTCTCTCCTGTGCGGCACATCCGTCCTCTTCTCTCTCTCTAACACTACCTTGGAAGTCCATCCCAGACCTCATCATCTCTCAGCTGGACAGCAGCTCTGGACACCTGACCAGTCCTTTTTCTGCTATTCTTTTTCCAGTAAAGTGGCCTTTAAAGAACTTGTCATATGATTTCTTTTTTTTTTTTGTCTTTTTGAGACAGGGTCTCCCTTTAGTCTCAGCTGGCCTGGAACTCCCTCTGTAGACCAGGCTAGCCTTGAACTCACAAAGATCCACCTGCCTCTGCCTCCCAAGTGCTAGGATTAAAGGCATGTACCACTATGTCTGGGTTGATTTCATTTTTTTTTCTTAATTTTTTAAAGTTTTATTTTATTTTCGTATGTGTATGAATGTACTGTCTGCATGTAGGTCTGTGCACCCGTGTCGTGCAATGCCGTGGAGGTCAGAAGAGGGTGTCGGGTTCCCCTGGAACTGGAGCTAAAGATGGTTTTCAGCTGCCATGTGGGTGCTGGGGATCGAACCTGGGTCCTCTGCAAGAGCAGTAGGTGCTCTTAACCTCTAGGCCATCTCTCCAGCCTCCTGATTTCATTCTTTTACTTAAAACTTTCCTGGGGAGTCCAGTATTTATTTATTTATTTATTTATTTATTTATTTATTTATTTATTTATTTATTATCTTTTTGAGACAGGGTTTCCCTATAGACCCAGCTAGCCTGGTACTCACTATGTAGACCAGGTTGGCCTTGAATTCGCAGAAATCCACCTGACTCTGCCTCTCAAGTGCTGGGATTAAAGGCATCCACCAGCACACCCAGCTTGTTCTGTTTGTTTTTTTTTTTTTCTCCAACCTGTATCACAGCAAATTGTTCTGTTTTTTTAAAAGATCTCCAGCTTTGGTATAAAGCTTGCTAAAAGAAATTAACTGTGACCATGCCATAGCCATAATTCTATGATGTCTTGGAGTTCTCTCTGCCCAATTAAGTTACTATATTGGATATATATACTATATATTCTGAATATATATACTATATATTCAGCCTGATTCAAACTTTCAGGACCCAGGCAGAACATAGCTAGACTCTGCCAGATTGTAATACAAGTAGCTTTTATCCCAAATCCTATCAGAATCTTTGTTCTCTGAAACCTCATGAACTGGGCCTTCCTCAGTTCACTCTTCTCTGAATTCTGATCTTCCCAACTCCCACCAGAATGACCTGTTAAACTCTCCTTACAGCAGCATTTTAGGGCTTCTCTAACCCAGAGCTCCAAATTCTTCTTTTCTCCAGCGAGCTAGTTTAAAAAGCTGGTGAGCAACCAGGACAGCTGGGGCTACAGGGAGACACTGTCTAGAAAAAGACCAAAAAAAAAAAAAAAGCTGGTGAGCCACTCAAGTTTATCACAGCAATGACTCTGCTATTGGCACCAATGGTCTGAGTTAGTTACCTTTCCTATTCCCATGACAATTATCTGATAGAAGTAAGTTATGGGAGGAAAAAAATAAGCAAGTTATGGGAGGAATGATTTATTTTGGATCAAGGTTTAGAAAACATCCTTCATGGTGGGAAAGGCGTGGTGTCGAGTAGCTCTGTCTGTGGCAGTCAGGAGCTGGTAGTATAGCTTCTATCTTGGCAGATCAGGAAATAGAGGGGACTGTAAGCAGGGCTAGGCTAGTATCCTCAAGAACAGTGGCGTGTGTTTGCCAGCTTGGACCCAACACCCCAAAGATTCCACAACTCCCCCGAAACAGCATCACTGGCTGAAGATCAAGTCTTTAAACATGTGAGCCCATGGGAGCATTACATATTAAAACTACAACATGCAACATGTACGAGTTTTCCACAAGCTCCTGGGGTGGTTCATATGGTTAGCTGTTTTGAATCACATGTTTAATGCAAGTCACGCTGGAATTCTAAGTATCTTCCGCCAAGGGATTATACAACTTGAATAGCTGAACTCAGAGCTGTAGGTACAGACTGCCTTTGAATCTGCATCTCTAGAGGCCAAACCAATGATTTCTCATCAATCTGTTAATTTTTTTTTACTATTAATTAAAAAACTTCTTGCAGGTGGGCATGGTGACACAGGTCTTTAATCAAAGCATTCGGGAGGCAGAAGCAGTTGGATCTCTGTAAGATCTAGTTCAGCCTGGTTTACAAAGTGAGTTCCAGACCAGCTGGGCTACAGAGAGACCCTGCCTCAAGAAAACCAAAACAAAACCAAAACCAAAAAATAGAAACAAATCCCAAACCAGAAAAAGTTTCTTGCAATCCTAATAGAATTCATCATGCCCTCCATTATTCTTAGACATGTTTAAGATGGAAACCAACCTAATTGTATTCTATATCCTTCTTTTCTTAGGATCTCTATTTCTAGCTGGGTGTGGTGGTGCATGCCTTTAATCCCAGCACTTGGAAGGCAGAGGCACTTGGATCTCTGTGAGTTCAAGGCCAGCCTGGTCTACATAGTGAGCTCCAGGCCAGCTGGAACTAAAGGGAGACCTTGTCTCAAAAAGACAAAAAAATAAAAAATAAAAAACCAAACCCCCCAAAAAACAAAACAAAACCGAAGATCTCTATTTCTCTAGTGTCTTATTACCTATCGCTGTGCTTCTTTGCTAACCTTGACACTTGAGCTCTTCAGGGTTCTATCTTCAGGATACACAAATCTTATTTTCAATTTCAACTCCTCATTGATGTTTCAGTTTTTAACCCCTAACTGATGTTTCCTGTATTTCCTGCTGTAATTGAATCCTGGCTTAAACTAGATGCTCAGTATGAGAATGACTGGGAAATCTTAGAAAACATTAACTACTTGTTTGGTTGACTGATCACATGCACTTAGGTAATACCGATGTCTTGTAATGTTTTGGGCCAGTAAATATGCCTGAGGCTTTGATGCTGGGAAAACACGATGACGGCCAAGAGGTCTTGTGTTCAGTAAACATGTTTGAAAAGAGACCAAAGCCCTGAGTGAACATGGGGCATGTGAGGTAAATAAAGTTGGGGCTTTATGAAATGGCTCCCTCATTCTGGCCCCATAACTGCTTGTAATTTGAATCTCTGTTGACCAGAAACTTTAAAAAATAATCTCAGCCAAAAGACTAAATGAGGTAGGTTGGGCTGGTATTTTAAAGATGTTATAACTCCAGTGCTAATAGATGCAACCCTGATCTGGGAAGCCCCTGTTAGGTAAGGAAATCGAGGTCCTACAGTAGGCATCCATAGGCCAAGAGCAATTCCAGGAAATTGGTCATTCTTTTTTTTTAATTAAAAAAATTTGCTTATTGGGCTACAGAGATGGCCTAGCAGTTAAGAGCACTGACTACTCTTGCAGAGGACCCGGGTTCGATCCCCAGCACCCACATGGCGACTGAGAACCATCTTTAACTCCAGTTCCAGGGGAATCCGACGCCCTCTTCTGACCTCTGCAGCATTGCACAACACGGGTGCACAGACCTACACACAGATAGTACATTCATACACATACACAAATACATTTTAAAAAATTGCTTATTTTTATTTTATGTGTATGAGTGGTTTGCCTACATGTGTTAAGTACACCCATGTATGCAAACCTGTGGAGGCCAGAAGAGGGCGTGGGCTCCCCTGGAATGGAGTTACTCACCAGGGTTAGCTCTCATGTGAGTGCTGGGACTCAAGCCCCAGTCCTCTGCAAGAGCGGCCAGTGCTCTTAACTACTGAGCCATCTTTCCAGCTCTGAAATTCACTAATTCTGTATCAAGGGTTTAAGAAAAGCTTCTCTTCTCCTTACTCTTCCTTCTCCCTTCACCTCCCCTCTCTCTCTCTCTCTCTCTCTCTCTCTCTCTCTCTCTCTCTCTCTCTCTGTCTCTCTCTCTCTGTCTCTGTCTGCAGTGCCTAGGATTGAACATGGGACCTTGTGCATGCTAAACACTCTACCACTGAGCTATACTTCTGGCCCTGTTACTTTTTATTTTGTAACAGAGTTTTACAAAGTTGTTCAGTCTGGCCTTGAATTTACTACACAACTGAGTCCTCTTGTTTCAAAGCCTCCTGGGTAACTGGGCTTATAGACTTATTCTACCCGGTCCCATGAAGCTACTGTTTCCAAAGCCAAATTTGGTTAATAGGGAAATGGAAACATAGGTTTTCTTTTTCTCCCTTCCCTCCCCTCCCCTCCCCTCCCCCTCCCCTCCCCTCCCCTCCCCTCC
>VZQC01000836.1:778537-804169 GCA_009823505.1 Rhizomys pruinosus | reverse complement strand
CCCCTCCCCTCTTTCCTTCCTCCCTCCCTCCCTTCCTTCCTTTCGAGACAGGGTCTCCCTGTAGCCCCAGCTGTCCTGGAACTCCCTCTGTAGACCAGGCTGCCCTTGAACTCACAAAGATCTATTGCTTCTGCCTCCTGAGTGCTAGGATTAAAGGCATGCCCCATCACGCCCGGCTGATTTTCTTTCTTTTGAATGCTTTCTCTCAATAAATGAGCTTTTATTTTAAAGGTGTGGTTGTCAGAAATGCCAATAACTTTAATTGGTTTTCTGTAGAATTAACAAGAAACTAAAAATCAACTGATTATTATAGGGTTTTTCTTCTGCTTTTAGATGCAACTGGGATTATCTGGTTACATGTGGAATTATTAGAGTTCTCTTTCTCATCGTCTCACTCAGTTTAGTGATACTGGAGATTCAGCTCAGAGCTTCGTGCTTTACCAATTGAGCTGCACTTCAGTCCTTTTGTTTTTATACTTGCTCTTTTCCCTGGAATAGTGTCATTTCCAAAAACTCTTCACTGTTGCATCACAAGACCAATTAAGTGTGCTTTCCATTTTCTTTACATGTTACCATTCAGGTCTTATTGAAAAAAATTGATATTCTATTTCGAAGCTACTAATTCTGATACATTAATCAGCCTTTAGAATGAACAGGTATATCAAGCTTCACAACCTCATTGAAATTATTGTGGAGACTTACCCATTTATTTTTCCAGTTTCCCTGTTCGTTGGTGTTTCTCCTGAGCCCTGCTTGTCCCTCCCCCATTTCCTATTTATTCGGATTCATTTCCTTGCCAAACTGGGTTACTTTTGAATTTTTTTCAGGAAAGGTACCCATGGAATTTATACAATTTAAAAGTATCTGACAATGACTTCTTTGTGCTCTTATGTGGAGTATAATATGGTTGGATCTAAAATTGCCATGGCCAGGGACTGGAGAGAAGGCTCAGTGGTTAAGAGCACTGGCTGCTCTTGCAGAGGACCTGGGTTTGATTCCCAGCACCCACATCATGCCTAAAGACCCTCTGTAACTCCAGTTCCAGGGGACTCTGATGCCCTCTTCTGACCTCCATGGGCATTGCATGAGATGGGTGCACTCATACATGCGGCCAATACACTCATACTCATAAAATAAAAATAATAAATAAAATATTTTAAAATGGTAATGTCCAGCCTGGTCTACATAGTGAGTTCCAGGCCAGCTAGGGCCACCCTGTCTAAATTAAAAACAACAACAACAACAACAACAACAACAACAAGAAAAACAACTGTAATAGTGTTATAATCTTTCCACAGATAGCTTTTAGTATCAGAGTTGTAGAGAAGCCATTTCCTATCAGTTTTATAATTCCTGGCTTAGCTCTCTCTTTGCAGGTGACTTATTTCTTTGAGAGTTGTTCATAAATTTAATTTTTAAAAGATAAACACTTTCTTCCTTGCTTTGCTTTAAGAACTTCAGTGATTTCATACATATTTCATTTACTACTTATCTGACAACAGTCACTACAATTGCATTATTTACTCATGAGTTAGTGATCCAAGGAAACATACATACATGCTATCAGGTTCTAGAGAACTTTCGTATTTTTTTAAATTTTATTTATTTATTTGTTTGTTTGTTTATTTATTTGTGTGAATGTATTGTCTGCATGTAGGTTTGTGCACCTGTGTCATGCAATGCCGCAGAGGTCAGAAGAGGGTGTCTGATTCCCCTGGAACTGGAATTCTCCTGGAATTGGAGTTATAGACGGTTCTCAGCCACCATGTGGGTGCTGGGGATCGAACCTGGGTCCTCTGCAAGAGCAGTCGGTGCTCTTAACCGCTAGGCTATCTCTCCAGCCCCGAGAACTTTAGTATTTAAATGAATCCTAAAAGCATTATTTTATAAACAGGAATTTTTGGGGGCTAGAGAGATGGCTTAGCACTGGCTGCTCTTGCAGAGGACCCAGGTTTGGTTCCCGGCACCTATATGGCAACTAACATCAGTCCATAACTCCAGTTCCAGGGGATCTGATACCTTCTTCTGATCTCCATGGGGCAGTTCATGACATAGGTGTACTTACAAACATGCAGGCAATACACTCATACACATAAAATAAAAACAACAAAATATTTTTTTTAAAACAAGAGGAACTTTTCAGGGCTGGAGAGATGGCTCAGCGGTTAAGAGCACCGACCGCTCTTGCAGAGGCCCCCGGTTCGATCCCCAGCACCCACATGGCAGCTAAGAACCATCTTTAACTCCAGTTCCAGGGGAATCCGATGCCCTCTTCTGACCTCCGCAGCACTGCATGACACAGGTGCACCAACCTATATGCAGACAGTACATTCAAACAAAATAAAAAATAATAAATAAAAAATTTAAAAAAACCAGAGGAAGCCATCTCATAAGTGGACTTTTCTGTGTGCATGTTTAGAAATTTCATTAAATTCTGGCCTATGTTTCCTATACTTCTGAACAATGTTATTTTATATAAGCACATAGGGATTATTTGAGGGTATTTCTTTTGTCCCTTTTCGAAGATGAATGGCCTTTGTCATTATGTTTCTGAGATAGTAAATGTAGGGTTAGAAGTCAGGTCTCATCACCAGTGTATTGCTTCCTGTTGCAGAGGTCAACTGTGGCAGCCCACCAAAAGTTGAGAACGCCGTCTTGTTGGGAAATCATAGCTCCAGCCTGGGTGGCGTGGCTCACTATGTCTGTCAAGAGGGCTTCGAGAGTCCCCGAGGGAAGATCACTTCTGTTTGCACAGAGAGAGGCACCTGGAGTGAAAGCACTTTTCCATGCACAGGTAAGAATTCCATTTTGCAGAGCTCTGGTTACCTGGGAACAAAACACGGGAGGAAAAGTGGAACAGCAAGCCCTTAGGTGGCTGACTCCCTCTGGACTGCACCAGGCTCTACCTTTTACCTGGGTGGCCACTTAGCTTTAGATTTAGCAGTTTAATCCTGATGATTTAGAAGGTGGCGTGGGGAAATACGTTATACCCACAGTTTTATCCATCCATCTTTTTTTAATTTTTTTTTAATCCTTTTTAAAAAAATTTTTTTTTATTATTATTTATTTTTGTATGTGTATGAATGTATTGTCTGCATGCAGGTCTGTGCACCCGTGTCGTGCAATGCCACAGAGGTCAGAAGAGGGTCTCGGATTCCCCTGGAACTGGAGTTCTCCTGGAATTGGAGTTACAGACGGTTCTCAGCCGCCATGTGGGTGCTGGGGATCGAACCCGGGTCCTTTGCAAGAGCGTCGGTGCTCTTAACCGCTAGGCTATCTCTCCAGCCCTATCCATCCATCTTTTACACCACCATAAACCACAGTGTTTCCTGGCCAGCTGAGAAAATCTTCCCCATGAACCATTTTCTTAGAAGGGCATATTAACAGCATGCCTGACAGCATTTCAGAGAAAGGACGATAAAATGCAAGGAGTTTATTTTTTAAATTAATTACATCAAAACACAAAATTTTAATAACTAGTTTTTACTAGTGTTATATATAACCAATTTCCATTCCTTTCTCCCTGTAGCCCCTGATACCCTGTGTTCTAGCTGTGACAAAATACTCTGACCATTACCAATTTGGGGAGGAAAGGGTTTATTCATCTTACATCTCCTGGTCACAGTTCATCACTTAGAGAGCCCAAGGTAGGAACTCAGGGCAGGAACCTGGAGGCCGGAGCTGAAGCACAGGCCATGGAGGAATGCTGCTTACTGCCTTGCTCCCCTGCCCGTGATCAGCCTGCTTATACAATACAGAACCACCTGCCCAGGGGTGGCACTGCCCACAGTGGGCTGGGCCTTCCCACATCACTCAACAGTGAAGAAAATACCCCACAAATATGGCCACAGGCCAGTGCAATGGAGGAAATTCCCCAATTGAGGCTCCCTCAACCCAGGTCTGTCAGGTTGGCACTAAAGCTACCCACCATTCCTTGTCATTCTGCTTCCTACTCCTTATGAAATTTGACTACTTTAGGCATTTTATATAAGTAGAGTCATATAGTGCTTTTATTTATTTTATTAATTTTTTATTTTTTATTTATTTATTTTTATTTTTTTTTTATTTTTTTTGTCTTTTCGAGACAGGGTCTCCCTGTAGCCCCAGCTGTCCTGGATCTCACTCTGTAGACCAGGCTGGCTTTGAACTCACAAAGATCCGCCTGCCTCTGCCTCCCAAGTGCTAGGATTAAAGGCGTGCGCCACCACGCCCGGCTATTAATTTTTTAAATTATTATTTTTATTTTATGTGTATGAGTGTATTGACCGCAGGTATGTAAGTGCACCTGTGTCTCGCAATGCTCGTAGATGTCAGAAGAGAGTGTTGGAGTTCCTTGGACCTGGAATTACAGATGGTTGTTAGCCACCGTGTGGGTGCTGGGACTCAAAGCTGGGCCCTCTGCGGGAGCAGCCAGTGCTCTTAACTGCTGAGCATCTCTAGGCAGTGCTTTTATTTTTGAGTGTGGCTTGTTTCACTTAGAATAATATTTTCAAGGTACATATATGATGTGTTAGTTTCTTTTTAAGACTGAAAAACCTGCCATTCTATCTTATATGTCTTGTTAAATATTTTTACTATCTTTATTTAGTGTGTGTGCAGGTGCAGGTGTGGGTGTTTGGGCAGGTGTGCACGGAGGCCTGAAGTCAACCTCAGATATTGTTTCTCAAGACCCACCCATCCTCGCCTTTTTGAGACAGCACCTGTCATTATCCTGGAGCTCACCAATTAGGCTAAGTTGGCTGGCCAGTGAGTCCCAGGGACCGTCTGTGTCTGCCTCCTTGGCACTGGGATTACAAGAATGGACCGTCATGCCTTGTTCTTTTATGTGGGTTCTAGATCAAACTCAGGGCTTCATGCTTACGTGGCAAGCACTTTACTGGCTGAGTCATTCTCCCGGCTTTGTTGGTCAGAATGTTGGTACTGTCCACTCATCCTTCTATTCAGTAAGCATCTATTAGTGTGCACCGTGTATGAGGTACTTTGTGAGGTCCTACCCATTTGGAATTTACAGTGCAGTAGGGAAGCCAGATTTTTCCCCCAAAGAAATACACATACACATGTCCTTGAAATGTTTTGTAAAGAAATCCAAGACATCATAGACTTCTGAAGTCGTTGGGTGAGGAATCTTTGGAGTAGATAGAAAATTCTTACATTCAGCTATTGCCATCATAAATGCAAAAGATGTAGACTAGAGATAGGAGGAGGAGGAAGAAGAGAGGGAGGGAGGGAATCTAGAAATTGATCCCAGAGAAGCAAGGGTTAAACCCATATTGATCATCGAGGACTCCAGGGCCCAGTCTTCCTGATAGGGAAACGAGAAGAGCAGAGGCCCCAGCGGACTGCACTGATGGTTAGCCTGCACCTCTACCAGCACTGCCAAAATATTATTTGGTGGAAGTGAAGCAGCCCCTCCTGGAGTGGTTCCCTAATTACTTGTAAGAGCTGGGTAGAGCTCTGGCCCCTTAGCCATGTGGGCCATTGTTCAAGGTCCTCTGCTGCCACCATTCAGAATTCAGTGAGGGCACAAGGATTAGTCAGTACATGAAAAACCAGGGGTTCTGCATGGGGCATAGTAAGCTATTAATTAGTTGATCCTTGTAGAGCACTTTGAAGAACAAACATGTTATGTAACCGCTAATTATAATGATGGTCCTCAGCCCGCCACCTTTCACTGAGTCTGCGGCTCCAGCTGCAGCTCTTACCAGGGACTTTGCAAGCTTTGATTTAAGGAAGGAAAAAGCATTCTCCCTGGGAGCTAGCTTCTTTCTGTGAAGAGGCTTCTGTGCCCTCCATCAGGATTGGCAGCTAAATTCAATTTCCACAGATAAAGGGGGTGATTTGCATGCAGATTAATTCGTGTTGTGGTGCAGATAATTTCTGGAAAGGTAGGTAGGGGAAGCTTCTGGAATATGTGAGAGACGCTGGTTGTCATGATTCTTGTTCAGCTGCCCCCTTCTTTATTCTTTGCCTGGTTTTACCCATGTCTGTAATCCCCATCCCTCTCTGTATTTTGTATTTATTTTATTCAGTGTTCACTTTTATCTTCTTTCTCTGTCATCATCTACCCTCTTCTCTGCTTGCACTCCATTTTCAGTGTTTAATTCCAAATGGAGTGGAATAATTTATCTTTACACAGATTATTTTTAGTTATTCTTAAAATATTTTTGGAGCCCCTGAGCTCTGGATTAGTAGCACAGATCTGTAATGTTTTTTAATGGAGTGTGCACTCTAACCAGGAGGTAGGACTTTTTCCCCTAAGGCCAGTTCGGACTGGAAACTCCAGACAGCTGGGAATTAAGCAAACACTTTAGTGTCTGGAAAAACCCGAGGTGGAAGCTTGGTGTTAGTGAGTCGGTTTACCTCAAGATCAAAGAGGCTGATTCATTCTTGATAAGGTTGTGCCTGGCTTCCACTCTGCACAGGTCATTTGGCTTTTTATGTTTAGAGTCTGGGTTAATAATTATGAGGTTAGTGCTGCTCACTCTGTGCCCCTAGGAGGGTAACAGCTCGTTGGAACACCCAGCGTTTATCTGGTAGGATCTCTCCAGCATCCTCTAACCTGCACTGGCCACTGGTGCAAATGCCTCTAGACTCCTCTCAGCTTCTGCATCTCCTTGGTTGCTGACCCTCCTTAGCATCCCAGCGAGTGGTCTCTTGCAGCTCCACACATTTCAAATGCAGAAGAAAGGCCCGCTGGAATAAAAGGGAACATTTATATAAATAGCCACATGGTTGGATTCCGAATATGTGTATAATGTTTGGACCAACAAGCATTATTGCTGTAACTGACTGAGCTCCAGCTTACACATCCAGGGCTTTCCTGGGGGCCTTAACGCTTGATTTCATTTCATCTACAAACTCTGTAAAGTAAGTATTTTCATTTCACAGATAAATAATCCGAGACTCATGAAAGTTAAGCAGTTTTCTTAGGGTAATTTTGTAAGTAGATTGCTAGAGTTAGGTTCTGAACTCAGGTCTGTAAGCCCTGGAATCTTCTATCCATGTGTCCAAGTATTATTGACATAATATGTTTCTTTTTTTTTTTGGTCTTTTCGAGACAGGGTCTCCCTGTAGCCCCAGTTGTCCTGGAACTCACTCTGTAGACCAGGCTGGCCTTGAACTCACAAAGATCCACCTGCCTCTGCCTCCCAAGTGCTAGGATTAAAGGCATGCGCCACCACGCCCAGGTCATAATATGTTTCTTAAAATAACCTATATGAAAAACACACATACGCAGTAGAGATGGGGTCTTGCTGTGTTGCTCAGACTGGTCTTGAACTCCTGGGCTCAAGAGATAGTCTTAGCCTCCTAAGTAAAGACCAGGAGCATATACGACCATCCTGACACAACAATTTGAAGTTTAATTGTTATAAGTTTACACATTTAAGTGTAAAGCTCTTTTAGAATTTGTCTAACAGGTTTTCTGACTCCGATTGGAAAACCCCCTCAAAAAAGGAAAAAGAAGGGGCTGGAGAGATAGCTTAGCAGTTAAGAGCACCGACTGCTCTTGCAGAGGACCCAGGTTCGATTCCCAGCACCCACATAGCAGCTAAGAACTGTCTTTAACTCTAGTTCCAGGGGAATCTGATGCCCTCTTCTGACCTCCTCGGCATTGCACGACACGGGTGCACCAACCTACATGCAGACAGTATACTCATACACATTAAAATAATAATAATAATAATAAATAAAAAATGTTTAAAAAAAGAAAAAGAAAAAAAGAAAAAAGTTTACATATTTAAGCTTAACTATACTCATCAAGGATTCATTGTATTATATGAGATATGATTTTAATGAACTAGATGCATTTTTTTCCCAATGTGCACAAAAATCAATACACAGTGAACATGTAACAATTTAGTTGCTGGGTGTGATGGTACACACCTTTAATCCCAGCACTCGGGAGGCAGAGGCAGGCGGATCTCTTTGAGTTCAAGGCCTGCCTGGTCTACAGAGTGAGTTCCAGGCCAGCTGGGGCTACAGGGAGACCCTGTCTCAAAAAGACAAAAAAAAAATTTTACTCATGTGCCACTGAAACCACCACAAACTGTTTTTACCCATTTTATGTAACTTTTATATAACTTTAAATGAAGACAATACAATGAAAGGAAGCATTAGTCCATTTACAAGACCAACATACACTTGATTAAGGTAGTCACCTTGGGAAGATCTATCCTGATGTCATTGCTGACATTTTGCCATTTACAAAGTGTGTTTGCTTTGAAATCTGTTTGGGAATGGCCTTGCAAGTATTCTGTGAGTTGTGTCAGAAGATCATCATATTACTTTTGAAATCAGGCACTGTTTAGGTTGAAATGTTATTGAGTTTACCTGCTTAAGTATTCTTAATGTATCCTGAATGTATTCTTTTACTATTTCCAAAAGTAAAGAAGGCCCCAAATTTGTAGAGCAGAGAGTATACTAGACTGTTCCCTGACCTTGTGCAATGGGTCTTCTGAAAGAGCAGTCTATGCTCCCTGTCTCCTCTTAGTTTCTCAGTCTAGCAAAGGGAATTGAGTGTCCACTGCATTTCCTTTATCAATGACCACCTAACTGCCACATCCATGTTCTAGTTTCTTATTCCTCTAACCCTTCTATGACCTTTAATGTTGTTGATCACCTATCCATCCATCTATCCATCCGTCTATCCATCCATGCAGGTATCCAACCAGTTAACCAGATAATAAATGTTTTATGCCTGTCTATATATATTTAAGGCATGTGGTAGGTTTTAGAGACCAAGAAATAAGTATATTTTTTTGTTATGATAAAGTTCCATTCAGGAGAAATAGACATTAAATAATGAATTACAGAGTTTAGAGAGATGGCTTAGTAGTTAAGAGCACTGACTGCTCTTGCAGAGGACCCAGGTTCAATTCCCAGCCCCCACGTGGTAGCTAACGAAGGCTCTAACTCCAGTTCCAGGGGATCTGACACCCTCGTCTGTCCTCTGTAGGCGTTGCATGACATGAGTGTACTTACATACATGCAGGCATAACACTTATACACATAAAATGAAAATAAAATAAAAAATAAGCCAGGCATGTTGGTGCGCGCCTTTAATCCTAGCGCTTGGGAGGCAGAGGCAGGTGGATCTTTGTGAGTTCAAGGCCAGCCTGGTCTACAGAGTGAGTTCCAGGGCAGCTGGGGCTACAGGGAGACCCTGTCTCAAAAAGACCAAAAAAAGAAAAAAAAGAACTACAAATATAGTAAGTGCCAAAGATACACCAGACACACATGTTTATACAGATCCTCCCAAACAGATGCAGAATAAAGTAAAGCAAAGCTAAATACTGAATTGTTCATTGAGGCTTTCTTTCCTCAAATCTAGTAACAGTCCATTTGGAAATGAAAGGGACCTCCTTTTTTTTAAATTTTTTTTATTTTATTTATTTCCATATGTGTATGAATGTATTGTCTGCATGCAAGTCTGCGTACCCGTGACGTGCAATGCCGCGGAGGTCAGAAGAGGGTGTCGGACTCCCCTGGAACTGGAGTTCTCCAAGAATTGGAGTTTCAGACGGCTCTCGGCCACCATGTGGGTGCTGGGGATCGAACCCGGGTCCTCTGCAAGAGCGGTCGGCGCTCTTAACCGCTAGGCCATCTCTCCAGCCCAGGGACCTACTTTTTGTTAAACCAGAGAAGCTTGTGTGTTCTACAACTGGACAGGCCAAAGGCCTGCTCTCCTTACTTCTGTCCCAGGTCAAGCCCCAGATCTAATTATGACCTGGTAGATACTTTATCAGGAGGAAAAGTCAAAGGGCAGGAGGGAGAGAGGTTGAGCTTGTCCCCAAGCCTTAATGACCTGCCAGGCCCTTCCTAGATGGAGGTTGTGGGTTGCTGAGAATGAAGGGAGCCACTTTCAAGGAAATCCTTCATGTCTTCTCTTTCCTTCCTTTCCTGGACGTCACCTTCTCATGCCACCTTCCATCCTCTCTGCTGCCGTCCCCTCGCTCCTCTGGTCCCCTTGGATGTCACCGTTTCTCAGGGCTTTGCCTCTCCATGGATGTTTCCCTTGCACCCGTGTCTTCTGCTCCCACTCACAAATCCATGGCTTTTAGACAATTTTTTCCCCATCAGACGGTCAGCACAGAACTCTTATCTAGCATGTCCTCCACACGGTTCATTGCTCTCTCTCACAGGCCTGCCCTGCTCTGCCTCCCCTTGTATCCGTGGGGCCCAGAGGCTGGCAGTCTGTGCTCCTTGCTGTTTCCGCTCGCTCACCTCCCACTGACTCTCCTTCAGTACCGTCTCTTGTTTCTTAATACAGGGCCCCAATTTCATCTCTCAACCTCTTGCTTGAGAAACCACTTCAGCGCAGCACAAAGGCTCTCAGTGGCGAGGTCTGACACATCTAATTGTGAGTCCTGACTCGAATCTTCGTGCCGCTGACCCTGGTGTCTCAGTACTATAAAATGGACACAAGTGATGTCTAGTCATCGGGTTACTTTGAAGGTTATTGACCTGTGCATACTCTCAGGTCCATAGTTATAACTCAGTAAATGTTCACTCTTCTTAGTGTTTTTATTATTGCTTCTTACGACTTCTCGGAAAATGAGATCAAGTCTGTCAAGGGCAGCCTGAGCCTGACATATAGTTGTCATTGAGTAAATAGTATTATATTCCTCGCTTATGATATCCGGTTCTTCTGTACTCGGCTGCTTCCTTCCCAATGCAAGCTGTCCTGTCATTACCCTGTGTTTAGCGTGCGATCGCTCAGAGGAGTGTCTGTGCTTAATCTGGCAAGCAAGGCCTTCCTCAAAGCCCCATGCTCTGCTCCTTCTGCAGCCTCTTGACACTTTTTTCTCATTACTCTGAATATTTCTCACCTTTTACCATGACAGCAAGTCTGAATCTCACCAAGATTCAGACTTGCTGTCATGCCCCTGCCCTGCCTCCTGCAGTGTTTACCCATTAAGCCTATGCCCTCCCTGAAACCGTTTTTCCTAGGTGTTCCAGTGGGTGCTGGTATCTTTTTGCTCTATGCCCTGTAATACTTGTGTAGAGCCTGGAATAATGTTATTGAGCTGTGGTTTACCTGCATGTGCATTGTCTCCATCCGTTAGGTAACATGCTCCTAGAGAGGAGGAATGACGCTCTAGTCATCCTCGCAGTCCAGTGCTAGAATGCTAGGATGCCTGGCCTTGGGTAGCAGCTCGGTAAGTGGTGAACAGTAAATGGAAGAGCTGTGAGCATAGGTCTGAGGAGACTTCCATAGATTTTTTTTTCTTTTTTTAAAAAATTAATTTTGTTTTTTTTTTTGTCTTTTCGAGACAGGGTCTCCCTGTAGTCCCAGATGTCCTGGAACTCACTCTGCAGACCAGGCTGGCCTTGAACTCACAAAGATCCGCCTGCCTCTGCCTCCCAAGTGCTGGGATTAAAGGCGTGCGCCACCACGCCTGGCCAAAAAATTAGTTTTTAAAAATTTACTTTTATTTTATTTTATGTATGAGTGTTTTGCTCGCATGTACGTAAGTGTACTTGTGTTGTGCTATGCCCATGGAGGTCAGAAGAGGGTCTCAGATTCTCTGGAATTGGAGTTATAGACATTTGCTCAGTGCCATGTGAGTGCTAGGGAACTAAATCTAGGTCCTCTGCAAGGACAGCCAGTGCCATTAGCCACTGAGCCATCTCTCCAGCCACTCTTCTTAATTTTTTATTATACATATACAATAAAAATATATAAATATATATTTAAATATATATGTGCTTATGTGCTACCAGGCATGTGTGGAAGTCAGAGAACAACATGGGATCTCTACCATGTAGATCTCAGGGATGGAACTCAGGTCATGAAGCTTGGCGGCAAGTGTCTTTATTCCCATAGATGTTTTTCAGTTACTGGTACAACCAGAATTAGTGCACATTGTGTTTTATAAAAGGTAGCTTTACTGTAGATGTTTAATATCTGATATTTTTATGAGGAATTCTTTTCAACTGATCTGTTAGGTACATGATATGAAAATTGACCAAATTGTTAAGCAACTCCTTGGGATAAAATATCTGGCATCTCCATAATCAGATCTGGGTTCCATCTGCAGGGAGCGAGGCACAGGCTGGAGGCAGATGGCATCTTGGAGATGTCATTTATAGTTGTTGTAGTGAATGAGCAAAAAGGAAGGACAAGAAAAGAAACCTTTCCTAATCTCTGCCTAGGTGACCAAGGGACACAGAATAGGAAGGCTGTTTGCTTTACTGGCAACTCAAGGAGAAGGCGAGGGGTGAGATGTCTCTGTTCCCTTCTGGACCAGTGGTGAGCTACCGTTAGAAGGCTATGTGAGTAGGCAGAGATGTTGAAAGTTCTGGGGCTTTGAAGGGCACTCAAAGAAAGGGCCAATATTATTTCAGCTTGTTCAGGCCGATGGGAGACAACATCATCTCTGCTACCCAAGGGGTGAACCGATAAGGACATTACATCTCTTTGGATAGCCATGCTGACACCTGCAGTATTTTATTTTCTTTCGAATTATCTGTGTTCTGAGGAGAAGCGTTGATTCAGAAAGCCAGGGACCGCTTAGGCAGGTTAGCTGAGACTCTGGTGTCTCTGCAGAAGTTTGTTTTCTTCTCTCCCAGGACTTATTATCAGTAATAGATGGCCTGGATTTACCAGAAATACATGAGGTGGGACATAGAATCTACATAGTGCTGGCGTAGGATGATTAAGAAGATAGGTAAAATCACTGATGGACGGAGAGATCAGTAGACCAGGTGACTCCAAACCTGGCCTTGGCTCCCTACAAGAGAAATGTGTTGACGCTCCAGGTGCCCATTAAGGAACTGATTAGAAGAGGGTCATTTCCTGAGATAAAGAATTATCTTTCTTGGGGCTGGAGAGGTGGCTCAGTGGTTAAGAGCACTGACTGCTCTTGCAGAGGACCCAGGTTCGATTTCCAGCACCCACATGGCAGCTAAGAACCGTCTTAGTGCCAGGCATGGTGGTGCACACCTTTAATCCCAGCACCCAGGATGCAGAGGCAGGCGGATCTTTGTGAGTTCAAGGCCAGCCTGGTCTACAGAGCAAGCTTCAGGCTAGTTGGGACTAAAAGGAGACCCTGTCTCAAAAATACAAAAAAAAAAATCTTTCTTGTGTGTGTGTGTGTGTGTGTGTGTGTGTGTGTGTGAGAGAGAGAGAGAGAGAGAGAGAGAGAGAGAGAGAGAGAGAATGTGACAAGGAGGCCAGAGGTCAACTTTGAGTGTTGTTCCTCTGGAGCCTTCTGCTTTGTGTTTTGAGACCAGGTCTCTCACTGACCTGCAGCTCACATCTAGGCTTGGCTGGCTGACCTGCAGGGCCGAGGATCTGCTTGTCTCTTTCTCTTTAGTGCTGGAATCACAAAAGTGTGCCATCTGCCGGGCGTGGTGGCACACGCCTTTAATCCTAACACTCAGGAGGCAGAGGCAGAGGCAGGTGGATCTTTGTGAGTTCAAGGCCAGCCTGGTCTACAGAGTGAGTTCCAGGACAGCTGGGGCTACAGAGAAACCCTGTCTTGAAAAAGACCAAAAAAAAAAAAANCCCAGCTTTTTTTTTTTTTTAAACATAGGTTCTGAGGATTGAACTCAAGTCCTGGCAAGCAGCCCTTCTCACATATCTTGATAGAGTTCTCATCTTGAGTTTCTCAGAAAACAGAGTCAGAGTCAGAGATTTATATTTATTATGTGATAGGGAATAAACCCAGGAAGGAGGATCAAGAGGAAACGAAGAAAAAGAAGAGAGCCGGTGTACCCATCCATGCCACCCTGTTCTCCCCGAGTACAGCATTCTGGAAGGTGGTAGAATCTGAGTTATTTAGGGCAGCATTTCAGGGGAGAGGGGGATGATTGATCCACTAGCTTCTGCCCCGGGGGTTTTAACTCCTCTGTCCTTCGACTGCCTGTGCTGGGTTATGGCAATCATAGCAAAGAAACTTCAGAATAGGAGGCAAGTTGTTGAACAGTCGTGTTGCTGAAACATATGCAGGGCTGGCACAGAGAGGCAGATCTAAGAATCTATGTAGGGCTGCCCCAAGAAGATAGACTAAGCCTGCGAGATGTCGGATCCATACGCATGCTTGAGTCAGACTGTAGAATATTCCTTTTGGTGGGCTGGAGAGATGGCCTAGTGGTTAAGAGAGCCGACTGTACTTGCAGAGGACACAGGTTCAATCCCCAGCACTCACATGGAGGCTGAGAACCGTCTTTAACTCCAGTTCCAGGGGAATCCGACACCCTCTTCTGACCTCCACCGCATTGCACGACACGGGTGCACAAGCCTACATGCAGACAGTACACATACAAAAATAAATAAAATAAAAAAAAATAATAAAAAATAATATTCCTTTTGGGTGAATGAGGATTCTTTTCTTCAGGGATGACAGAACAGTGGCTCCCGTTTTCAAATATTGTTTTGTTTTTTGAGGTTATAAATGAAATTGTTTTCTTTGACTTTGACTCATTCAACCTTGTACCCTGAAAACCTGCTGAACTCTTTTTTTTTTGTCTCTTTTGAGACAGGGTCTCCTTGTAGCTCAAGCTGTCTTGAACTCACTATGTAGAACAGGCTGGGCTTGAACTCACAGAGATCGGCCTATGTCTCTTCCCCGTGCTGGGACTAATTTCAGGGAACTAATATGTTCTTCCACATTGCTGGATTTATTTTATAGAAGTGCAGACTATTTAAAAGTAGAAGAACTAAGAGAAACCCTGGCTTCTTTTCCCTACTCCCTTTTTGTCTTTTTGACAAGAGTCTCACTGTGTAGTCCTGGCTGTCCTGGAACTCACTATGTAGAACAGGCCAGCCTTGAACTCACAGAGATTGGCCTATGTCTTCCCTGTGCTGGGACTAAAGGCGTGTGCCAGGATGTCCAGCTATGGCTCTTTTTTTTTTTTTTTTTTTTTTTTTTTGGTGCTTTTTGAGGCCGGATATCCCTTTTTAGTCCCAGTCTACCTGGAGGCTCACTGTAGACCAGGCTTTGGCCTTGAAGTCACACAGAGATCCACTCCTGCCTCTGACCTCCCAAAGTGCTAGGATTCAGCTGTGTGCCGCCCTAACCCACCCTCCCCCCAATGAGACAGGCCCCTTTCTCTCTCTTTTTCTTTCTCCTTTTCTCTTCCCCGCTCTTTTTCCCTGTAAGCCCCAGGCTGTCCTGGAATTCACTCTGTCAACCAGGCTGGCCTTGAACTCACAAAGATCTGCCTGCTTCTGATTGCCATCGCATCTGCTAAAGGAGCGGCAGGGTATCGGGAGTCTGGATAGTTCATGTGCTTCATCACAGGCTCCTCCTGAGGGCTCACCCTGCGTAGTGACACACAGCATTTCCCTCCTGGGAACAGCACCCCTTGAACACTATGTTTGCCCTTCTTCCTCTGCCACCCCGGGCGGATGACGGCGAGGAAAGCTGGCCCCCGGCCTATTCTGCCTTCATCATTCTGGGGCGGCCTCCTCAGAGCTTAGCTCCGGACCTTGCTCCCCCACCAAGGTGATTGCCAGCAGCNTCCTGGAATTGGAGTCACAGACGGTTCTCAGCCGCCATGTGGGTGCTGGGAATTGAACCTGGGTCCTCTGCAAGAGCAGTCAGTGCTCTTAACCGCTAGGCCATCTCTCCAGGCCCCATTATTTAGGGCTTGAGAGTGGTTAAGAGCACCCAGTTTCTTTTTTTTGTTTGTTTTTGGTCTTTTCGAGACAGGGTCTCCCTGTTGCCCCAGCTGTCCTGGAACTTGCTCTGTAGACCAGGCTGGCCTCGAACTCACAAAGATCCGCCTGCCTCTGCCTCCCAAGTGCTAGGATTAAAGGCGTGCACCACCACGCCCGGCTAAGAGCACCCAGTTTCAATTCCCCGCACTCATGTGGCAGCTAACATCCATTTGTAGCTCCAGATCTAGGGGACCCAGCACTGCCTTTTGACCTCCGTGGGCATTGCACGAAACAGATGCACTTACAAACATTCAGATTGTATACTCACGTACATAAAATAAAAATATTTTTTAAATAAAAAAGTGTAGGTGCCAGTGGAGGCCAGAGGTGTTGAATAAGAGCCAGAGTGAGAAGCAATCATAAGCCTCCCAACCTGAGTACTAGGAACGAAACTGTGGGCCTCGCAAGGACAGTACTCACTCTTCTGACCATCTCTCCAGCCCCTTGGTTGCATTTCCCTTCTACCTTGTTCTCTAATTGGACAGCATTTCAGTGTTTTTTTATTTTTTATTTTGTTTTTCACTCCTACTTTAAAAAAGACTGGGTCCCACTATGTTACCCAGACAGGATTTGGATACCAGGGCTCAAGTGATCCACCAGCCTTGACCCCTTCAATGTCTAGGAATACAGATGAGGGCATCACTACACACCCAGCACACACTAAGTATGTTATTGTATCCTGTTCATTTGGCTTCTTCATACATACACTACTCCACTCAAGACACTTATCTGTCCTACACCTTAGGCTTTATTTGATTTTCCTTTCTCCAGAGGTCTTTAATAGTGAATTTCTCAGTAGTAAAAATACTTAATGATATTAATATTAAAATAGTCTTGCAAGCCAGTTATAGTGGCATATACCTGTAATCTTACCATTTAGGAGGCTGAAGCTGGAGGATCACAAGTTCAAATCCAGTCTAGGATACAAAGCGACTTCCAAGACAGCCTCCGCTACATGGTGAGACATCCCTCAGCACAAAAATATAAATAAATAAATAAATAAATAAATAAATAAATAAATAAATAAAATGAAAACTTAAAATAATTAACCAGGTGTGGTGGTGCATGCCTTTAATCCCAGCAGAGGCAGGTGGATCTCTGTGAGTTCAAGGCCAGCCTGGTCTATATACTGAGTTCCATGCTCACTGGGGCTACAGGGATACCCTATCTCAAAAAGACCAAAAATTAAAAATAAATTTTTTTTTCCGATTTTATGTGTATGACCATATTGTCTGCATGTATTTAAGTACACCCATGTTGTACAATCCCTGAAGAGGTCAGGAAAGGTTGCTGGATCCCATGGAACCAGAGTTACGGATGGTTGTTAGCAGCCATGTCGGTGCTGGGAAATGAACTTGGGTCCTCTGCAAGAGCTGCCAGTGCTCTTAAACACTGAGACATCTCTCCAGCCCCCTTAAAAACCTTTTAAAAGTAGTCAAGAGGAATGAGATGGATCCTGCTGGTGTGATGACTTACCAACTAGAGTGAGCCGAGAGTCCTAAGGAAAAGCTCCTTAGAACTGTTCCTAACTATGACAGTCCATAGACATTAATAATGCACTAACTTGTAAAAGTTAAACAGATTCTCAGAACTTGTTCACTGTATTGATCAGCCTAGGAGCCTTTGACTGAACCTGTCTGTCTCCCTTCCCCTCCTCTCCCCCTCCACCTCCCATGGGTCCTTCTGTCACACAAACTTATGCCCTATTTATTTGCAAACGTATTGAGCTACAGATATTTTTATGTACAAAACAGCAAAGTTAATTACTGTACTATCTTGCTTACATATTCAAGTCTAGATGAGCTTCCTTCATTTTGTAAACTTTTAAACTTCTTTCAGCAAAGATTTTTCCAAAACACATACTGGCATGTTTCAGTTAGAGCCAGCACAAAAGCTAAGATAGGACCACAGTACAAAGCCAAGTTCAGAAGATGCCTTTAGGATGGAGAGATGGCTCAGTGGTTAAGATCACTGGCTGCTCTTGCAGAGGACCCAGGTTTGATTCCTAGCACCCACATGGTGGCTAACAACCATTTGTAACTCTGGTTCCAGGGGATTTGATGCCTTCTTTGTCCTCCATGGGCACTGCATGACATAGGTACACATACTTACATGTAGACATAACACTCATACACACAAAAGCAAAACAAAAAATTTAAAAGATAGATCCTCCTTTTACTGTTGATCATTTGTGGTCAGGAGAGCATTCTCAAATAGACTTCTCAGCAAGTCACAGCATAGGGTTCACCGGTTCCTGGGCTAATCAGACCTCATCCTCAGATCCATCATAGCGGTGTTGACCCTGCCTCTCCTCCTTGGCTAAGCACTTTTGGATAAGATGGAATGGTAGAACAGAGCTCAGCACCACAAAGCTTAGCTGCTCTGACTGGAGTCAGGGTGGATTCTCTTGTCTTTCCTCTTCCAAAGATACACATCAAAGGACAGCGGCTGGACCTTGTGGACTCAGTGCATGAGGAGACAGTCACCGTGAGCACAGACAGCAGGACACCAGAGGTGTGCCTCCCCCTGCAGCGAGGCACCAACTACACCATGAGCATCTCTGCAGCCCCTCCCAGGCGCTCTGTGGCCGCTGTCCTTGGTTTCCAGACAGCTGGTAGGTGGAGGGGAAGTCCCATTTCCTGCTGGAGAAAGCTGGGCATGGGATCCGGGAACCTTTGTCAGCATCAACAGGGCAGCGGAGGTTCTATGGGGGTGACTGGAGCCAGGTAGCTACTCCAGGGGCTCAGAACCAGAGCAGGTAGAGCAGGTGGAGTCTGTGGGCAACAGCTGGAAGGCGCTGGTGATTGTTTCTCTGTCCTTGGGTAGATGTGGGTGATAACAGAAAGTCCTTTGAAAGAGCAGGATGCTAGCTGATGCACTGGGTTGCAGACATGTTAAGCAGTAGCAAGTGGCACACAGTGTACCTTGGTAGTAAGCCCAAGTGTCATTTCTTGCCCTTGCTTGCGAAAGAGTAGAACCCAGGGAGGCTGACCCTGGAGTTTTCTGTTTAGGATGGGCTGGGCTGGCTGCGAAGTCAGGTCAAGAGTGGATGAGTGGAAAGTGGGAAGCAGCCACAGGATTCAAGAGGGTCCATATTGGTTGAATGGGGAAGTGGACGTAAGGAGTTTTAAGACGTAGGAATAGGGGCTGGAGAGATGGTTCGGTTGGTAAAGCTAAGAACCTGAGTTTGGATCCCCAGCACCCATGTAAAAAGGCCCTATATGTATGATGTAATCTTGGCACTGGGAAACAGAGACAAGGATCCCTGGGCTTGCTACCAGCAAGACTAGCCAAGTCAGTGAGCTCCAGGTTCAGCAAGACCGTGTCTCAAAACATAAGTGGTTAAGGAAGACACCTGCTGTAAACCTCTGGCTTACATGCATGTGCACAAACATGTTCCCAAATACATATGTGCACATACATGAACACACATTCACACACAAAACAGGAATAAATTTAATTGCAGGTTACCGTCAGGGATTTTTAAAGCAACATGACACACAGTGAGCTGTGTGTGCACCAGTGGTCTGAGCTCAGACCCTCACCTTTGTGCAGTGAACACTTTACCATCTGAGCATCTCTCTTGCTCAAGTGCTTTCTAAAGAAGAGACTCAGTGTTTAATAATGCTTTATAGTTAAACCTTTGGTAGCCATCAGTGTCATTTATTATTTTAGAGGAGTTGATTTGTAAAAGGTGAAAGATTTATACAATCTGAAGAGAAACCAGAGTACAGAGGAGTTGATTTGTAACTAGCTCTTTGATGCTCCCTTTAAGAAAATTTTCCCCAAATATTGCTGTCACCATGTATTGGGATGTGACAGTGATCAGGTAGAGATAGCCAACCAATTGTAACAGTAGAAAAACAACTGTGAGGGGCTGGAGAGATGGCTCAGTGGTTAAGAGTGCTGACTGCTCTTGCAGAGGACCTGGGTTCGATTCCTAGCACCACATGGTGGCTGAGAACTGTCTTTAAGCCGGGTATGGTGGTGTACGCTTTTAATCCCATCACTCAGGAGTCAGAAGCAGGCAGATCTCTGTGAGTTCAAGGCCAGCCTGGTCTACAGAGTGAGTTCCAGACCAGCTGGGGCTATAGGGAGACCCTGTCTCAAAAACAAAAACAAAACAAAACAAAACAAAATAACAACAAAAAATTATGAAATTATAAAAGGTAGGCCCCTTGATACTTTTTATGAATAAAAAAATAAAATTCAGGTATATAAATAACATGAAGAAAAAATAAGAAATTAATATAGAAGCCAGGCAAATATTGTCTGATTAATAAACAACCTTGGGCTTACAGGGATGTGTTTTCTTTAAGAGCTCATGACAGGACTTGAAACTCATCTGTCACTGAGTCAATGACAGCTTACTGTTGTTTAGGGGCAGTTGTTCTTAGGATTGACTATCTGATCACCTCTCAGGTGACTTCCACTGGGGGAAAATGTCTTTAGAGTCAGACCTGGTTTATATCTTGTTGTTGCTGTTTGTTTGTTTATTCTGTTGTGTTCTTTTGAGACAGCGTCTCACTGGACTGGAACTTGCTATGTAGACCAGGATGGCCTTAAACTCACAAAGATCTACCTGCCTCTAACTCCTGAGTGCTGGGATTAAAGGCATATGTCACCAGGCTTGGTGTTGGTTTTGTATAGCTCTAAGTATGGGTAGCTCTAAGTATGGGAAGATACAGAAAATACAGGATATTTATATTTTCAAGATACAATGAAAACAGATAAAATTCTGTATTAGAGTCTTATAAACCCCCAAATAAAATTTATCTTTGAAAATGCATTGATACGTGAATTCATGTTAATTGATGCCTTTATTAGTAGTTTCTCAATTTCTGGAGTTTGGGATTCTAAGTGAAATACATTTTAATTTGCCTGGAAAAAAAAAAGTGCTGGGGATGACTGTAGCTAGGTATTCAGTGTCTCACCTCTGCTTTCCTTTGTTGGAATTTTTAAATGGTATTGGGCTAAATTTGCAGACTAATATAGTGAAGGTTCAGATTTATTTAGCCTCATCCCAGCTGGGAGTCGAGTCACACCCACTTTTGCTCCATCCTGTGTTTGCTTACGTGCTGCTGCGAAGGTCTGCCATTCTGTCCTCTGAGAGTCCGCATGTCCTGTTTGATTTCATTATTAGGGTGATGCTCCCTGAAAATAAAATGGGAAACTATACAAACACGTATACACAGAGACATACACTACACCACACACCACACACACGTCATATATATACCACACCATAGACATACACACACCACACATCATATACATACCACACCACACACACACTACACAGACACACACACACACACCACACACTACACAGACACACACACATAGAGACACACACACACACACACACACACACATGTGCGCGCGCGCACACACACACATAACCCACTCTGGAAAATTTTGCATTGTTTTCGAATTACTCCTGTCCTTCATGGTTAGGCAAATTTGCTCATAGATAGGATCATTTAAACTTCACCCACTTAGGAAACTGATTTGTTGTCCCTTTGTCAATTTTTTCCATGACCTTTTGTGCATGTGTGCATGTGCTCGCCTGCTTGTATGTGTACGTGTGGAAGTCAAAGGTCAACTTCTTCCATTACTCCTCACCTTCTTCTGGTGGGTATTTTCTCCCACTGGACCTGGAGCTGGCCATTTGAGCTAGCCTGGGTGGATGGGCAGAGTCTCCAGGTTCGACCTGTCTCCAGCTCCCCAGCACAGGGTGTAGACATGTGCCCCATGTAGACTTTTACATGGTTTCTAGGGACCTGAACTCAGATTGCTTGTGCAGCAGGCATGTTGCCCATGAGCTGTCTCCCCAGTCCCTCTAGATTTCTTGAGTCAATTTGTAAAATTTATATTTTCCTTTGAAATATTTTTTTGGGTATTCTAAAATATCTTGGTATTATAACATATGGAATGTTTGGTTTTAAAAATTTTTTGTGTATGAATGTATTGCCTGCATGTAGGTTGGTGCACCTATGTCATGCAATGCCGCGGAGGTCAGAAGAGGGTGTTGGATTCCCCTGGAACTGGAGTTAAAGACAGTTCTCAGCTGCCATGTGGGTGCTGGGGATCGAACCTGGGTCCTCCGCAAGAGCAGTCGGTGCTCTTAATCACTAGGCCATCTCTCCAGCCCCGGAATATTTGTTTACAGTTCCTTTGGGGCTGTAGGCTATGTAACCCCACATTATTTGATTCCTAATTTTGTTTTTCTTTCTCTTTTGAAACAACCGATGAGCTTGGGTTATCTTTTTCCAGAGAATAGACTCAAGTTTTTTTTGTTTGAGACAGGGTCTCCCTAGAGCCCCAGCTGGCCTGGAACTCACTCTATAGATCAAGCTGGCTTTGAACTTACAGAGATCCACCTGCCTCTGCCTCCTGAGAGCTAGGATTAAAAGTGAATGCCACCACATCTGGCTTAAAGATGCTGAGCCATCTCTCTAGCCCCTAAACTCAAATTTTTTAACTTTTTTTTTTTTTTTTTTTAATTTTCTAACTCATTAGTTTTCTCCCTGTAGCGTCCCCCCAACCCCTTTAGCTGGCTTGGAATTCACTATGTAGACCTGCCTCTGCCTCCCTTGTGGTGGAATTCAAGACATGTGCCACCACGCCTGGCTGTAACTCATTAATTTATCTTATTTTTATTGTTTCCATCTCCATACTTCTCTTGATTTGATTATTTTTTTATATATATTTCTAAAGTTTGGGGGGATGTTGTTTGTTTTTTTGCAACAGGATCTCATGTAGCCCAAGCTGTCCTCAAAGTGACTATGTAGCAGAGGCTGGCCTTGAACTCCTGATCCTTTGGCCTCACCTCACAAGGATTATAGACATGGCATCATGCCCATTGCACTTTTAGGTCTTTGAGTTGAATGTACAACTCCACTTTTTTCCTATTTAATAATGAAAGTCCTTAATGCTTCCTTCTCCCTTGTGGATTTGGGCTTTGGCAGAATCTCTGAGTCATTGACAGATAGTCTCTTCATCTTTGCCTCAAGGTATGACATAACTGCTGTGCCGATTTTCCTTTGGGTTGAATATTTTTATTTTATTTTATTTATTTTTGTACGTGTATGAGTGTACTGTCTGCATGTAGGTCTGTGCACCCATGTCGTGCAGTGCCGCTGAGGTCAGAAGAAGGTCTTGGATTCCCCTGGAACTGGAGTTCTCCTGGAATTGGAGTTACAGATGGTTCTTAGCCGCTATGTGGGTGCTGGGGATCGAACCCGGGTCCTCTGCAAGAGCAGTTGGTGCTCTTAATCGCTAGGTTATCTCTCCAGCCCCTGGGTTGAATACTTTTTAAGAGTGTGTTAATATATGCTCTTTTTGCCCTTATTTATTTTTATTTTTTGGTCTTTTCAAGACAGGGTCTCCCTGTGGCCCCAGTTGTCCTGGAACTGGCTCTGTAGACCAGGCTGGCCTTGAACTCACAAAGATCCGCCTGCCTCTGCCTCCCAAGTGCTAGGATTAAAGGCGTGTGCCACCACGCCGGGCTCTGGCCCTTATTTTTATAAATTATACAATTGCTACTCAGATTTTCCTTTTAAATTATATCACCTGGGTCTGGAGAGTTGGGTCAGCAATTAAGAGCACTGGCTGCTCTTGCAGAGGATCTGAGTTGGGTTGCCAGCACCCACGTGGCAGCTAACAAATGTTTGTAATGTGTCAGGGGATCTGACACCCTCTTCTGGCCTCCACAGGTACTGCATGACACACGTGCACTTACATACATACAGGCAAAACACTTATAGGCATAAAATAAAAGTAAATAAATCTTTTTTTAAAGAAGGAAAAGTAATTGTATCACAATTATTAATATATATACACAATACTTAAGTTAGTATACAAAGAAGCTGGTTTCTGTATGGTATTTTCATACATAGTTTGTTTTGGTTGAATCTTCTCTCTGATTCTTCCTCTCATCTCCTTGCCCTCTTCGATTTTTTTTTTTTTTGGTCTTTTCAAGATAGGATTTCACTCTAGTAGCCCCAGATGACCTTGAAATTTCTCTTTTTACCAGGCTGGCCTTGAACTCACAAAGATCTGCCTGCCTCTGCCTCCCGAGTGCTAGGATTAAAGGCGTGCCGCACCACGCCCGGCTGATCTTTTTTTTTAGTATTTACACTTGAATGCTAATTTCTAGTTTTTAAAATACATTTAACATACTTTGATGATTTATTGACATTTTCATGGACCTTACTATTTGAACAAGTTTTTCCATTTCAGTAGATGATGGATGATAAGGGAGAGCATTTGGATGTAGCTAGAATAAGATCTGGTTACAGTCGACTTATTAGATTAGTCAGGACTTCTGGTTTTGTTTGCTTTTTATTTTCCTGACTGGGAGTGCTGTTTTTTTTTTCTCCCAGTTTCTCTTAAAAGATTCTAGTTGGTTTGTCTTGCATGTACTGATGTTAAATTTTTTTGTATTCTTGACATAACTAAATTCTTTCGCTGATGGTTCCATTTATATTGATTAATATTGTTTGTTTTAAATTACACTTTGATGGCAATACTGATTTTCTTGATTTCTCTGTGCCTGCTTTTACATTGTACACAATTTCCTCCTATTCTCAAGCTATCTGGATTGCACTGCTAAGGTGCATAGCACAGATTCTTTCTGGAAAAAGGTTTCTATTTGAGCGGATAAGTAGGCAGATTTACATTATTGTTATTTAGGTTATGTTTTTCCCTTCTGATATATTTTATTTTCTTTTTTCATGCCACCTTCCTGTGCCTGTTACTGCCTTTCCTTTCCTTTCCTTTTTTTTTTTTTTTTTTTTTTTTTTTTTTTTTTTTTTTTTTTTTTTTTTTTTTTTTTTTTTTTTTTTTTTTTTTTTTTTTTTCTTTTTGGCTCCATGGATTTTTTTTTTCAGTGAGTCAGACAGTACGGATTTTGTTTTTATTCTCCAGTTGGCCTCATTTAAAAAATAACCTATTTGCGTGTATTTCTCTGATTACGAGGGTTAAGACTGAAATAATGCTAACTTCTCCCTGATTAAGATAAGAAACGTGGTGTTTGATTTCTGTGATTTCTACCCCCCTTTCTTTTCTTGTACTGTTGGTTTAATATGGAGTGTTATTTTCTGCCTTGTTTTATATTGATTTGTGGCAGTATTTACAGCAGTTATTTGACCTTAGATGTGTGCTGTTACAGGTGCAGTACTTACTGCCAGGTTTTTCTGTGCCAATTTCCCCATCTTTTGCTCTGTTTTAATTTGCCTGTCTCCATGATAATTTCTCTTTTTCTCACTGAGGAAATGGGATACTTTCTGAGCCCACAATTATCTGAGAATTTTTTTTGTTGTCTGTGTGAGAGTTTGAGTGGAGATAAATTCTTTTTTGTTGCCTTTTTTTTTTTTTTTTTGAGACAGGGTCCCCCTATAGCCCCAGCTGGCCTGGAGCTCACTCTGTAGACCAGGCTGGCCTTGAACTCACAGAGATCCGCCTGCCTCTGCCTCCCGAGTGTTGGGATTAAAGGTGCGCACCACCACGCCCGTCAGAGATAATTCTTGAACCATGAACTTGCTCTAAGAGTTCTATCAACAGCTTGCACTGGCTTCAGGATTTAAAGCTTTAAAGGAGGATTTGCAAGGTGTGACTTTTCATCCTTTTTGTTGTTGTCAGGGAGGAGTCACTGACGATTAAACCTTGTGTCTTGTGCCTGATAACTACATGCTCTACCACTTAGCTACAGCTCAAGACCCTTACTCTTTAAAATGTTTAAATGTGCCGGGCGTGGTGGCGTACGCCTTTAGTCCTAGCACTTGGGAGGCAGAGGCAGGCGGATCTTTGTAAGTTCAAGGCCAGCCTGGTCTACAGAGTGAGTTCCAGGACAGCTGGGGCTACAGGGAGACCCTGTCTCGAAAAAGACAAAAAAAAAAATAAATTAAAATAAATTTTTAAAAAAAGTTAAAAAAACAAACAAACACACAACAACAACAACA
>VZQC01000836.1:744114-777512 GCA_009823505.1 Rhizomys pruinosus | reverse complement strand
TTTTTTTTTTTTTTTCCCCTATATGGAACTTCTTCTTTTCTCCTTTTAATTTTATTTAAATTTTTTTTTTTTTGTCTTCTGGGAGTGTGTAGCAAGGTGTGTGTGTGTGTGTGTGTGTGTGTGTGTGTGTGTGTGTGTGTGTGTGTTTGCTTCTAGATTACTTAGCCTGGAAAGATAAAATTCTGTGTAGAACTGATAGTTCCCGCCTAATAAAATGGATATAATTCTGTTTGATCTCACCTTTCACTGGATAATATTACTGTTTATCTGAATCTTCCCTGTGAAGGATTTACTGCTGGTGAGCTGAGCTGGCCTCGCCTGGGGAGCAGCTGTGGGGAAGCCCATCTTCCTGAGCCTAATTTCTGAGGACCTTGCTGTGCTGACTTGTGAAGCCATTGGCCTTGAGCTAGCTCGGCACTGCGTGGCTTCTTTACGGAGCTGCAGTCTAGTGATGTGGCAGAGAGACCGTCGACCCAGGATTTCTGTCACATGGACTTGCTGTTCCTGAGGTCTCTACTTAGATGTCCTTCTGATGTTAGAAGCTAAGCAGGGTCAGTCAGGCCTGGCTAGTACTTGGTTGGGAGAATTATCTGGTGAACTTTAAAAAGCACTCTTTAGATGTCCAAGTTTCACTTCAGAGGTGCTGTGTCTGTCTATGTAGTTCTGATGTGCGGATAGATTTGGGAGTTCATAGGCTATGACTCTGCAGGGACATTTGTCATTAACTTGCCCTGTGACCTGTTTGGCTTCCTCCAAGGGCTCCAGTTCTCTAGTTCCTTCCTTTGAAATGTTTAGACGTGCTCATTTGCTTGGAAGGCGGGCTGGACAGCCGCTCTGAGTCTCTGCTTAGCCTCATCTCTTTTACACCGTGCTAAGCATAGATGTCTTCAGGTTTCTCCCTTGCATATGACAACCGACCTTTCCTTCCAACCCAGATGCAAATTTTGACCCATTTTTTTCTTATTCTCAGTCGCTTCTGTCAGGAGTGGGTGTGGGAAGAAGAAGCCAGATGTCTGCTTTCAGTGCCATCTTCCCCTGAATTCTGACTGTAATGGCCGTGGTATGTGAAAACTGCTTCGCGTGGGAACTTGCAGACAGTATTTCTGCTTGTGTTACCTTTGTGTGTAGACACAGACTTAAGGCGCTGCTCTTCCATATGTTTCTCACATATATACATCTTACTTTCTTCAAAACCATGTGGCTGTTTATTATTATTTTTTCTTTCTTTCTGATGTCCTTATAGAATAAAAGCAGTGAAGACAAGAAGAACACAATGACAGGTCTTCAGGTCCTTAAAACAGTATTTTTTTTTTGGTCTTTCTTGAGACAGGGTCTCCCTGTAGCCTTAGCTGTCCTGGAACTCACTCTGTAGACCAGGCTGGCCTTGAACTCCCAAAGATCCGCCTGCCTCTACCTCCCTAGTGCTAGGATTAAAGGTGTGCACCACCACGGCCCGCTTATAACTGTAGTCTTACATTTTCCAGGTCTATTAAGAAATATTTTCCCCGGGCGTGGTGGCGCACGCCTTTAATCCTAGCACTTGGGAGGCAGAGACAGGTGGATCTTTGGGAGTTCAAGGCCAGCCTGGTCTACAGAGTGAGTTCCAGGACAGCTGGGGCTACAGGGAGACCCTGTCTCGAAAAGACCAAAAAAATAAATAAGGGCTGGAGAGATGGCCTAGCGGTTAAGAGCGCCGACCGCTCTTACAGAGGACCCGGGTTCGATCCCCAGCACCCACATGGCGGCCGAGAACCGTCTGACACTCCAATTCCGGGAGAACTCCAGTTCCAGGNATAGTTGATAACATTCTCCCATGGGAGAAATGTATTATTATTAATATTTTTGGCATTTTTGAGACAGGGTCTCCCTTTTAGTCTCAGCTGGCCTGCAGCTCGATATGTAGACCGGGCTGGCCTTGAACTCACAGAGATCCACCTGCCTCTGCCTCCCAAGTGCTGGGATTAAAGGTGTGTGCTACTATGCCTGGCTGGAGAAATGTATTTTACTTTTTTTTTTAATTTAAATATAAGCTAATGTTTTTTTTTTAATTTATTTCTGTATGTGTATGAATGTACTGTCTGCATGCAAGTTTGTGTACCTGTGTCGTGCAATGCCTCGGAGGTCAGAAGAGGGTGTTGGATTCCCCTGGAACTGGAGTTCTCCTGGAATTGGAGTTTCAGACGGTTCTCGGCCACCATGTGGGTGCTGGGGATCAAACCCGGGTCCTCTGTAAGAGTGGTCGGCACTCTTAACCGCTAGGCCATCTCTCCAGCCCCGAGAAATGTATTTTAAAGGTAGTTATAAAATAGCTCTTCTCTGATGGATATTTGCCTAGATCTGATAGATAAACATTTGTTTGGGGCTGGTATAGTGTACATGATTTACAGGTGGGAGAGTGTGGGTTCAATTCTAGGCAAGAGAGAAAGAAAGGAAGGAAGAAGAAAGAAAGAAAGAGAGAAGAGGGAAGGAGAGAGAAAGGAAGAAAGCAAAGAATAAATAAACAACAGACAAAAGCCAAACTTTCATTGGTAGAAAATGTAGAGGCTTGTTTGTTAGAAAATTTGCTTTTCTTCAACAATTACCCTGTCATTCCTAGACTCTATGTGAGTTCTTATAATATGGAACCTCTTCTTTCTGACTACATTAAGAACCCAAACTTTGCAGGAATGATTCTGGCCACAAGAAGTGCAGAATTGTGTTTTCTATGTAATGGTTGAAACATTCTGCATCTTGGGTGATGACTGCCTGCGCTGCGCACAGACAGCATCTCTAGGAACACGGAAGCACTTTCCCGCTTCACCATCTGCTTCCTGGTCATTTTCTGGGTTGCAATGCACTGGCCCTGAGTTTCCTAATCTATAGCCTTTGATTTTTACTCACCGTTTCCACTGTTCTTAAAATGTCTGAGTACTGGGTATGCTTACCTACGGGATATTTTACTGTGGCCCATCTGATAATACTAACTTTCTATAAAAGTCACAGCCTTTCTTATTTATTTATTTTTATTATATTTTTTTTGTGTGTGTATAAGTAAGTGTACTGTCTGCATGTAGGTAGGTGCGCTCATGTCGTGCAATGCTGCGGAGGTCAAAAGAGGGTGTCAGATTCCCCTGGAACTGGAGTTAAAGATGGTTCTTGGCCACCATGTGGGTGCTGGGAATCGAACCTGGGTCTTCTACAAGAGCAATCGGTGCTCTTAACTGCTAAGCCATTTCTCCAGCCCCAAGTCTCAGCCTTTCTACAAAAGTTACAGCATTCCTTGACTGTTGATAGAAAAAAAAAAGTTACAGCAATATTTAGATGTTTCACTGGGATCTCTCAACAGCCCATGATATAAGAAAGCAAGCTGAGAGTAACTTGGTTTCCCAAATGAGAAAATGGAGGTTCAGAAGAGTTCAAAGACACTTGGCTAAGCTCATACAACTCAGGAGTAGATTTACTTCTGGGTGTTGTGGTGCATCCTGTAATCCCAGCACTTGGAGGCCAAGCAAGGGAGATTCTGCATTTGAGGTCAGCCTGGACTGTGTATCAGGTCCAAGATGAGCCTCAAAACAAGACAAAAACTAAAAAACCAACAAAATCAACCAAGCAACAAACAAAAACCAGAAAAGAAACAGGCTGGGTAGATGGCTCAGTTGGTGAAGCGTGAGGACCTGAGCGCAATCCCTAGAACCCAGATAAAACAGCCAGGAGCACTGCGCATGCTTGTAATCCTAGCCTGGGGAGCACTGCGCATGCCTGTAATCCTAGCCCGGGGAGCACTACTCATGCCTGTAATCCTAGCACTGGGGAGGGAGAGACAGGAGGCTTTGGTGGGCTAGCCTGCCAGCCTAGCACACTCAGCTAGGGACTCTGTCTCAAAAAATAAAGTGGTGAGCAATTGAATACACACACACACACACACACACACACACACACACACACACACACACCACACACACACCAAATCGTAGAGCTAGGGCTTGAAGTCTCCTAATACCAAGTTTAAAATCAGTGCTTTTTATGTTAAACACTCTGCCCGTCCCCTGAAAGTATTTCAGTTTCACTTCTATTCAGCCACGATGTGTGTTTGCTAAGATGACCTTTTTATATGTTCTCTTGTCTTTTAGAAGATGATCTCTTAGAAGATAACGGAATTTTCAATATTTCAGTGTTTAATGAAACTTGTTTGAAGTTGAATAGGCATTCTGGGAAAGTTGGATCAGAACAAATGTACCAAGTAAGATCATCACTCAGTATTATAGAATTGGTCACTTATAAGTTTGGGTGATCTGTTACCACCTTAGGTATGCCTTCGTCTCCTCTGGGTGTCTCTCTTGCTCTTAATTCCCATACTTAAAATCTTTGTGCTTTTTTAATAAACCGTGAGTTCTTTGAGAAGCCCACACCCATGCTCTGGGGCCTGTCTTTCTCTCTCCTTTCTTTTTCTTTCTTTCTTTCTTTCTTTCTTTCTTTCTTTCTTTCTTTCTTTCTTTCTTTCTTTCTTTCTTTCTTTCTTTCTTTCTTTCTCTCTCTCTCTCTCTCTCTTCCTTCCTTCCTTCCTTCCTTCCTTCCTTCCTTCCTTCCTTCCTTCCTTCCTTCTTTTTCTTTCTTTCCAGCTCTCTTTCTCTTAACCCTCATGCTTAAAGTCTATATTAAAACATCTCTAATAAAAACTCCTAACTTTGCTTCAAAAAAATAATTTGGGTGATTTTCAAGGGAGGATTCACCATATTTAAAGCTATTAATGGAATGAATGTGTACACAGTTTGTGATTGCTGAGTCTAGATAGGAATGTTACGTGTCAGATGGATGTAATGAGGAACTAAATGGAAAGGTTTTGTATCCTTGATGATTTTCCATCATTTTCACTGCCTAGTATTTCACACTTACATTTTAATGCAGTATATCTTTTTAAAATTTATTTATTTATTATTTTAATGTGTATGAGTGTACTGTCTGCATGTAGGTTGGTGCACCCGTGTTGTGCAATGCTGCAGAGGTCAGAAGAGGGTGTCAGATTCCCCTGGAACTGGAGTTAAAGACGGTTCTTAGCCTTAATGTAGTATATCTTATTTTGTTTTCTGATTCGTATATTTAGTATAGATTTTTAAGAAACTCACTGTTTTTTTAATTTTTTTTGGTCTTTTTAAGACAGGATCTCCTTTTAGTTCCAGCTGGCCTAGAGTTCGCTATGTAGACCAGACTGGCCTTGAACTCACAGAGAATCGCCTGCCTCTGCCTCCCGAGTGGAATGCTGTGATTAAAGGCGAGGAAAAAACTAAAAAAAATAAAGGCATGTGCTACCACGCCTGCCAAGAAACTCACTGTGTAGATATTGGCTTTCATTTAACTTGAACTTTCTTGCACACCCAAACTCAAATCATAAGAAAATTCAGAAAGGAACCAAGATTTACCTGGGTGTCATTTTTAGTATCTAGCAAATCTGGCAGAGAGCAATAAAGTTGAAATGAATTATTTATTTATTTTAATTTTTTTTTTTTGTATGTGTATGAATGTACTGTCTGCATGTAGGTTTGTGCACCTGTATGGTGCAATGCCGAGGAGGTCAGAAGAGGGTGTTGGATTACTCTGAACTGGAGTTAAAGACGGTTCTCAGCTGCCATGTGGGTGCTGGGGATCGAACCCTGGTCCTCTGCAAGAGCGGTCGGCACTCTTAATCGCTAGGCCATCTCTCCAGCCCCGAAATGAATTATTTATTCCAGAAACATTTATCAAGAGAATATTGTTACATATTAGGACCTGAGAGTTTCAATTCAAACAAATAAGAATATACATATTAACAGACTTCAATGTTGCATAATCAGCCCTATGATTAAAACTAAATAAATAATGGAATGGAGGTGTGTGTGTGTGTGTGTGTGTGTGTGTGTTCAGGTGTAAATTTTTAAAATTTTTTAAAAATTTATTTTGTATGTGTATGAATGTACTATCTGCATGTAGGTTTGTGCACCTGTGTCTTGCAGTGTCGCAGAGGTCGGAAGAGGGTGGCAGATTCCCCTGGAACTGGAGTTAAAGACAGTTCTCAGCTGCCATGTGGGTGCTGGGGATCGAACCCAGGTCCTCTACAAGAGCAGTTGGCACTCTTAACCTCTAGGCCATCTCTCCAGCCCTAGGTGTAAATTTTGAACAAGAAGGAAAGACTATGTTGTAGAAAATGTGTCAGGATTAGGAGAACTCCAGTTCCAAGGGAATCCGACACCCTCTTCTGACCTCCGCAGCATTGCACGACACGGGCGCACAGACCTGCATGCAGACAGTATATTCATACACATAAAAAAAAAATAAATAAAAGAAAATGTGTCAGGATTAACTGGACACACACGCGTGCACACGAGAGAGAGAGAGAGAGAGAGAAATCACGTTGTACCCTACATTAAAATGATTAAAGAGTAAAAACTGAAAAAACTTTACATGTCAAAAATTAATTTCTATAATACATGAAATGTGGTTAAATCTGTTGGCGGAAATGCAAACATTCAAAAGCCATCTGCAAAAGAGACTATACATAAACCGGGCGTGGTGGCGCACACCTCTAATCCTAGCACTTGGGAGGCAGAGGCAGGCGGATTTCGTGAGTTCAAGGCCAGCCTGTTCTACAGAGTGAGTTCCAGGACAGCTTGGGTCTCGAAAAGACCAAAAAAAAAAAAAAAAGAAAGAGAGACTATAACATGTCACACATGGACATGTTCTACCTTATTAGTAAGTGGTCCAGAAGAATAGGGCACTGTAAGACCTTGTGGTTCAGTTTTGCTGGTGATGCACTTTAGACCCTAGAGTGAGGGTGGGACTGAGGATGGCTGGCATGGAGGAAATGTGTAACACTGAGCTCAAGAAACTCCTAGACCAGATTTTGATGCCTTATCCATAATGATACCTAAATTATCCAAAAGAATCAAAGGATTTGGGTGAGAGAGTGAAATCTTATGAGACTGTTATGATGTCTTGTGGTGGGGGAGACTCTGACTGACAGTAATGAGGAGAGATGGAGGGTGGTAAGGCTGATAATATGAGCATTAACTGAACCTCTAAACACACAGTCGCCATCAGATAAAGTACACTGGTTGATAATGGTTGATCTTATGATTCCTGAGACCTTCACAAAAGACCTGTCACTTGCTGTGTCTGCTGCTTGAGTGGCAATGAGAAGAACAGGATTCAGATAGCAGCTTGCCTGAGCACTCCATAGATCAACAGTTTTTAGCAGAGCTCTAATGGGAAGGATCAGGGGACGTGTCACTACATTGTTGTTTTAAATGCATAATCTGGGGGAGTCCACATACTGTTGAAGAACTTGCACTGTAGGGCTTGTGTAGGGATGTCTTATGATGAAAAGAAATGCAAAGAACTGTGTCCAGCAACTCTAGTGTATTCTTCTTCACTTGACTGGGATTACAGCCTCGTATTTTATTCATCTGAGATATATGTATCCATCTGACGTTCATCAATCATGCAAGTTAATTTTAGTTCTGTACCTGGCAGACAGGGAAACTGAGAGGGATCGAGAAGGGAGCTATATTCTCAGTTTAGCTTGCTAGTGTCTTAAAAATAATTCTAAGAGGATGAAGATAAAAAGAAGAAACTTTTTGTCTTATCTCTACTTTGCAAGCCAACAGAAAATTTAACGAAACTCTCTCTGTTAATCTTGTGACAGGTAAAGGTTCTGGGTCAAAGGTGGTATCTGGAGAACTTTTATCATACAACTTCATTTAACTTCACAACCAGGGAACAGGCTCCAGAAGTATGTATAGATCTGTACCCAGCCACGAATTATACAGTAAATGTAACCCTTCTGCATCCTGCCGAGCAGCACTCAGTGCAAATTACGATAACAACCATACCAACAGGTGGGTGCAGATATCTTTCTGTTTTGAACTTCAGGACCACAAATTCAGCATGTGAGTGGAGAAGTACAATGTGGGGACTTAAAGGATGGTGTCAAGAGCCCGATGTTTCAGTTCTAACAAACCACTAGCCTTGTCTAGGGTTCAGGGTGCTCCAGTCTTACCACTTAGTCCCTTTCCCACAGGGTTCTGGCTCACAGAGGACACAAAGAACAGGCTGCTTGATATGGGGGTTCCTAGTGATCTTAGGTTGAAACTTCTTTTTTTTTTGGTCTTTTTGAGACAGGGTCTCCCTGTAGCCCCAGCTGTCCTGGAACTCACTCTGTAGACCAGGCTGGCCTTGAACTCACAAAGATCCACCTGCCTCTGCCTCCCAAGTGCTAGGATTAAAGGCGTGCGCCACCACACCCGGCGAAACTTCTTGAGGGTCTGTTTCTCACCCCCAATTCAAAGTGACTCCAGTTGTCAGGATATTGATACAGACAAGCAGAACCAACTTCCAGGAGACAGAAATGTCATCCCCCGTGCATGGAGCACGGAGCAGAATGGAGCGGCCTGCTGATGGGGGCATGCTCCAGAATGGTCATCTAACTCAGGGTAGTGGTCGGATGATGGCCAGGCCCTTGGAAAGTCTTCCTTTGTCACCTTTTGTGTGGAAGCCACGTAGAGGGCAGCTGGGGTAACTACACAGGTCTCTGCTAGTGGGAAAAGACACATTTTCTCTCCCTGCCTCCCCAATTCTTTCCTCTCCCTCCTTCTCTCTGTCTTTCCTTCCCTTCCCCCTCTCTTCCTCTTTTGCTCAGAGATCCATCCAGGACTTTGCACATGCTGAGCAAGTGTTCTGTGACTGAGCTATCCCACCAGGCCCCTTCTATAATTTCTTTTGTTTCTTAGTTCTTTGAGTTTAACAGATGTATTGGGGGGGGGAGCAATCAAGAAAAGAAGTCCCTTTGGAGGAAAGCAGCAGAGTGGTGGGGGGTCCCGCTTTTAGCCACCCCACCCTACCCCAACCCAGGGCCCACCTCTGTCTCAGATTCACTTTGGGGCTTAATGGGCCAGGAGCAGGCTGTTTGGCTTTATGCTTAGAAAACTGAAATGCTGCCAGGGCGTGGTGGCACATGCCTTTAATCCTAGCACTTGGAGGCAGAGGCAGGCGGATGCTTGTGAATTCAAGGCCAGCCTGGTATCAAGCGAGGTTCCAGGCAGGCTGGGGCTACAAGGAGACCCTTTCTCGAAAAGACAAAAAAAAAAAAAAAAAAAAAAAAAAAGAAAACTGAAATACTTAAGGCACCAGGTACACTGTACATCTCGCATGTTAGCAAGCATCCTAGAAATTCTGAGAAGTAGGTAAGGGCATGTCTCCAAATCTCCATGTCTAGCATGCTCCCTGGCCCTGCTGAGTCTGTCTGTCCACATTTTGAGTAGCGTCGTTTTAACCACACACAACTTAGCTACTCTGGGTAATATAAAGTTCTATGGAGACAGAGACATCATGAAGGCAGGAAGGGAAAAGTAACTAAAATAATTTTAACTGTTCTTGTCTGAGAAGCTGGGGTGCTGACACTTGATGACATTTCCTGATCATCAGATACCTACCTCCTCTTTTTCTTCGGTCCTGATGCAGAGACCAAGAGCCCCTCCCCTCCCCCATGATGCCATGCTTCCTTGAGGCAGTGTGGTCAATCAGCTCCTGTCTTTTTTTTTTTTTTTTTAGATAGGGTCTCCCTATAGCTCCAGCTAGCCCGGAACTCACTCTGTAGACCAGGCTGGCCTTGAACTCACAGAGATCCACCTGCCTCTGCCTCCCAAGTGCTAAGATTAAAGGTATATGCTACCACGTCCAGCTTAAAGATGGTTCTCAGCTGCCATGTGGGTGCTGGGAATCGAACCCAGGTCCTCTGCAAGAGCAGTTGGTGCTCTTAACTGCTGAGCCATCTCTCCAGCCCCAGCTCCTGTCTTTGTATGATGTCCCAATCAGTACATTCACATTTTGTGGGAAGAATCCATCTGAGTCTTAATTTTCCTATCCACCTGAGATTCCACAGGATGAACAGGCCAAGTATCCTTTTTACTGATCAAAATAGTCCCCAGGACCTGACCCCAAACAGCTTCCAGGTAAAAGTTATATTACAGGAGGAAGTTTAGATATGTAGGCAGTTGGATCTGCCAGGGAACATTGTCTGATTGATCCAACCAATCTTGAGCTGGACAGCAGAGGGAAAATAGTGGACAGATACCTATTACCTAGTTCTTGAGACTGAAAACAGACAGGTCTTAGTGAGCAAATGGTCTGCATCCTGTTTGGGCAGTGACCTATAACACAGGAACTCTGCTTGCCAGGAAATGTGACTCAAGGAATTGTAGCTTCCTGACAGTCAGGTTTCATATTTACTGTTGCTTGAGTTTGAATGAGTAAGGAATTGTCTTTTCCTTTGTGAATATGGTAAGACAGTAAGTAGTGTCCCTTGACATACTTGAGCGAGGTCACTGGCCTCTGCCGTAAATGGGGGTTGAACAGAAATATCCATTATTGTCCCAGGAGCCTGTGTTAGGGAGAGCAATTCCTATGCTCTTCCGTTCCTTACAATTTATTTCTTTCAATACTGGGATTCTGTGATCTGTTTGCCATATTTATTTTATTTAACAATGTGCTTTTATTGATATGCATGTCAATATATACTTTATTCATGTCCTAAGAATGTTAATCCTTTATTTTTTGTGCCAAGCATTTCTCCTGTTTTGTGATTTCTTTCAGTTTTATTATCGTTTTAAAGTAAAAGTTTAGATTTCTATCTATACTATCAGTTTTTTTCCTTTGCGATTTATAATAATGTTAAATATATTTAAAACAAAAGAGTGTTAATACTCTATCTTATTTCTCGAAAAGCCTTTAAGTGACTGACTATATGAATAGATAAAATAAAAGAAGATAGGTTAAAGATCTAAGCTAAAGAAGAAAGAATACTGGCAGAGAGATTTTAAAAAGTAAGAATAAGGTTAAGAATAATTCGTATTCGTGTATCCAATTTACTTGTTTATTATTTACTCAGTCATTTGGGCTGAAGCTTTCTATCCCTCTGGTCAGAAGGGAGACACTGCATTGTTTGAACAGAAGTGCAATTTTCTTTTTTCCAACATGAAGCTGAGATGGGAATTTCTGATTCCAAAATGTTTTCTGACTAGGACAATGTACAAGCAGCATTTAAAAAATAAAAAAATTATGTGTTCAGGTGTACTGCCTGCATGTATGTAAGTGTACCTGTGTTGTTGTGCAATGCCCTGGAGGTCAGACAACGGTGCCAGATCCCCTGAAAGCGGAATTACAGACAGTTGTTAGCCTGTTTGTGGGTGCTGGGAATCAAACCCCAGTCCTCTGCAAGAACAGCCAGTACCCTTAACTGCTGAGCCATCCCTCCAGCCCAGTGAGCAGCATTTTATAAGGAGCTTATAAGATTGTTTTCATGCTGCCCTCCACATGGGTTGGTCTGGGAAGATCTGGTTTTATTTAAATTTAGGACTAGGTGATTTAGATTATTTATAGGTATGACCGGAGTCTGTTTCTTTCAAGCCTTGTTTTCTAAATACTGCTTCTCTCATTTTGAGATTGGATGCCTATTTGGTGACATTGAACTTGAGACTGCTCTTTTTCAAGTTCCAAGGAACAGTTTCCTCCTGAATAACTCGGGCTTTTGGCTTGAAGATGGAGATAGGCCTCTCTTGTTGGAAGCTTGAGCCCAAGTTGCTGAGCCAAGGGAACTGTGTGAATCTGCTCAGCTAAGCACTGAACCCCCAAGTTCACCTCAGTATACTGTAGTTGCATACTTATAGATTGAAAATTTTCATGATAGTTGTAACCAGATAGCAAATTTGCCTAAAGAAACATTTTAATAAAACAATAATAAAGCTCTCAGCTCCTAACCTTTTATTTCCATATTTCCCCAACGTAAACTCCTTAAAGAAAATTTCTGGGTAGTAAAATGATACTACTATTTATAGAGCAGTTATAAAAATTGTAACTTTAAATTCAGAATAGTAGATATTTTTAGTCATTCTTTCTGGCAATATTTGGATGGCAAAGCCAACTTTCTATTTAGACTGCTTCTATTTAGAGAATTTATGTCATTTATGCATAAAGAACATGTTTGTTTTCACACTCTCTTCAGCAGAGGATGGTATATATTTAGATATTTCTAAAAAGGGGTCAATAAATTTCTTTTAAAAAATTAAAAGAAGGAGCAGAACTTTTTTAGTCTTTTCGAGACAGGGTCTCCCTGTAGCCCCAGCTGTCCTGGAACTCACTCTGTAGACCAGGCTGGCCTTGAACTCACAAAGATCCGCCTGCCTCTGACTCCCCAGTGCTAGGATTAAAGGCATGTGTCACCATGCCTGGCTAGGAGCAGAACTTTCTTTCTAGGGAATAAAGCTGTAGAAATTCATAACCTTTTCATTTTATTTTATTTTATATTAATTGCACATAACATTTGTATATACTTAAGAGTTAAAATGTGTAGCCAGGAGTGGTGGCACATGCCTTTAATCCCAGGGTTAGGGAGGCAGAGGCAGGCAGATCTTTGTGAGTTCAAGGCCAGCCTGGTCTACATAGCGAGCTCCAGGCCAGCTGGGACTAAAGGGAGACCCTGTCTCAATAAGACACACACACACACACACACACACACACAAAGAGACAAAAAAACCCCAACATTTTAACTCTTTGTGTGTGTGTGTATGTGTGTCTCTTATTGAGACAACATCTCCCTTTAGTCCCAGCTGGCCTGGAGCTTGCTATGTAGACCAGGCTGGCCATGAACTCACAGAGATCTGCGCCTCTGCCTCCTGAGTGCTGGGATTAAAGGCGTGCGCCACCCCACCCAGTTCAAAATGTGATATTTTGATTTCTGTGTATATTGAGTAATGATTAATCTACCTTTGGTAATTAGCATATCCATCACCTTAAACTCTTACTATTCAGAATCCTCTTCTGTTGTCCATTCAGAATCCTCTTCTCTAGGTCTTTTATAATAGTTCGTGACTTTATGTGTCATATGTATTAATCTCTGCAGTGTTCCCTTTTTTTGGTGGGGGGACACAATTTCCTTATGTAGCTGGGTTGACTTCACATTTGTGATTCTCTGGCCTCAGCCTCCTAGGGATTCTAGGTGTCCACTACTGTGCCTGTCTTTGTTCTAGTTTTGGCATGTATCTTCCTGAAGTGGACACAGCCATACTCTTTGTAACCACAGCTGGACTGAACTCACTATGTAGATGAGGCTGGCCTCGATCTCACAGAGATCCACCTTCCTCTGCCTCCTGAGTGCTGGGATTAAAAATGTGTGCCACCACACCCAACTACAGACAGCCATAACTCTTTTTTTTTTTTTAGCCCCAGCTGGCCTGGAACTCACTCTGTAGACCAGGCTGGACTTAAAACTCACAGCCTGCCTCTGCCTCCCGAGTGCTGGTATTACAGGCGTGTGCCACCACGCCCGGCACTAAAGACGGTTCTTAGCTGCCACCTGGGTGCTGGGAATCGAACCTGGGTCCTCTGCAAGAGCAGTTGGCGCTCTTAACAGCTGAGCCATCTCCAGCCCCAGCCATAACTCTTAAAATGGTTTTGTGAAAGGAGGTTTTCTAACAGTGTGCACAATTTGAGATCTGGATTGACCTTAAAATTCTTTCCTCATGACTGATTTCTGTATGCAGTGCAATGAAAAATGATTTAACATTGTTTTTGATATGTTTTTTAAACAAAATGGTATTATAACAGTATTTTTTTTTTAGTTAGGTCTACATTCTTATGAGCCATTAGGTTGAGAAAAGTCTTACTTGTAAGTGGCATATATTTTATGTGGACTGTTTAATCACCTGTAATTGGTTGAGTATAGGGAGGGTAATTTTTTTTTTTTAGTAAAGATAATGAGATTGTCAGTTCTGCTAGGTAGGGCCACACCTTATCTTCAGTCATAAAGATGAATAAAGGTAAGTTATTCAGAACTGGAGCTCTCCTCTGAATGGTTCTAAGTGGCCCTGAAGACAGTAGATCACATTCTCTATGACCCCTATGTTCTAATTATGTATATAGACAAGACATCCCCCACCACCCCAGGCTGAAAGCACTGATACATTCTTAGTCTAAAATAATCTGCCTCCTTCTGGGGGTTTGTCCCTTTCAGAATTCATGTTGAAACAATTTCTGAAGTCATATGTTAATGGGATTTGGAGATGGGGCCTTCTGAGAAGTAATTAGGGTTAGATGAAGTCATGAAGAATCTCATGATCTCATTAGAGGCTCTATAAAAGAAAGAAGAGAGCCTGCCCTGCCCTACCACACGGTTAAACCCTCTGTCATGCTTTAGCACCTATGTCAAGTGAACTTATTTTTTTTGTAGTAGTTAGTTATAATAACAGAAAATGGAGTAATCCAATGCCCATAATACAATGCAGAGAAAAGCTAACAAACAGATGTTCTATAAACATCTCATTTACTTTTAACATTTAAATTTGATATAGTTTAAAATTTTCCCATTTTATTTTTCTGTCTCTTTGTCTTATGCTCATTCTCTCTGAAATACATCCCATTTGGTCCACAGGGTATTAATGTTCTTTTCTTTCTCTTTAAAAATATTTTATTTATTATTTTTTATGTGTATGAGTGTATTGCCTGCATGTGTGTTAATGTACCTGTGTCATGCAATTCCCCGTGGATATTAGAAGGCCTCAGTTTCCTGGAACTGCAGTTATGGATGATTGTCAGCTGCCATGTATGTGCTGGGAACTGAACCCAGGTCCTCTGTAAGAGCAGCCAGTGCTCTTAACTGCTGAGCCATCTCTCTAGACCCTAGTACTATTGTATTATTTTCTTATGTGGTATTGGATTTTGGTCACTTGTATTTTCTTTAGTATTTTGTATTGATAGTTATAAATGATGTTAAGTGATGGTTCATAAATCATGATTTTCTCTTCTTCATCAGCCTTAGTCACTAGTATTGTACTGATTTGCAAACAGAATTTGAAGAGTTTCTTCATTAGTTGTGCCAGACAGATCATGTAGCATTTGGACTATCAAAATAAGTGAATGGTTTCAAGAATTATTCAAATTCTACAAAACAGCATTGGCCTGGGAATCTACTATGGAGTTGTTCCTTCCTTAATAACTTTTTGATTTTTTTCCTATGTAAATTGATCTAAATTGTTTTTATGTTTAATGGGATCAATTTTAATAAATTGTATTTTCCTAGGAATTATCTGTTTCATTAGAAAATTAAAACTTGTTTGCATAGCGGTCTGCAAGGTGACGTGTTTAACCTTTGAGGTTTTCATCTTTCTCAGTCATTATCTCTTTGTTTTCTTTTTTCTAGATTAAGCTAGCTAGTAGTTTGTCTGTATTGTCAGTGTAGTTGATGGGTCTTGGTAGCCATTGGGATTTGGATCCAGGGTCTCAGAAGATACCCAAATCTAAAGCTGATAGAGATTTTAATTTTATTTAATTTTATTTATTTATTTATTTATTTATTTATTTATTTATTTATTTATTTATCTATCTCTCTTTTTTTTTTTCTACTTTTGGAGACAAGATCGCCCTTTAATCCCAGCTGGCCTGGAGCTTGCTCTGAAGACCAAGCTGGCCTTGAACTCACAGAGATCCTCCTGCCTCTGCCTCCCAAGTGCTAGGATCAAAGGTGTGCGCCACCACACCTGGCTTAATTTAATTTTTTTAATAGAAAAATACTGTAGTATTTACAGGTAACTTACAAACACCCTGCTGTGTATTTTTTTTTTTTTTTGAGACAGGTTCTCCCTGTAGCTCCACCTGGCCTGGAACTCACTTTGTAGACCAGGCTGGCCTTGAACTCACAGAGATCCGCCTGCCTCTGCCTCCAGAGTGCCAGGATTAAAGGTGTGTGCCACCACGTCCAGCTATTTTATGCCATCTTTAGATTTTTTGTGATACCTGGTAAGTATAAATTCCGTGTAAATCACTGCTGTGCTGCCTTGTTTAGGTAATAGTGGCAGAAAAACAATCTGTACATGTTTAGTGTAGAGTCAGTTTTTTTCTTAAATAGTTTTTGATCCAAAATTGATTACATTCACAGACATGGAACCTACAGACACAAAGGACTGATCCTATTTCTAGTAATTGGGTTTTATTGTTTGGATCCATTATTTTTTCTTCTCTCCATATTAGGGCCTGTAGGTCAAATTTGGCTGACTGCTTGTTTTCATAAATATAGTTTTACTGGAACAAAGGCAGAATTGAGTAGATATAACAGAATTATCTGGCCTAGAAAGTAAAAAGTATTTAATCATCTGGGCCGTCATAGAAAAAGTGTCCTAGTTCTTGTTTTATCATTGCGTTCTGCTTTCAGAGGTCTCAAGTTCTACAGCTTCACAAAGGCAGTTGCATTGTGGGTTGTGGCTTTTAGTACTGAAGTGTCCTTTGCTTTACTTAATGGTTTCTATTTGAATCCCGTTTTGTCTTTTTTTAAATCCTAGCACTAGGGAGGCAGAGGTAGGCAGATCTCTGTGAGTTCTAGGCCAGCCTGGTCTATATAGTGAGTTCCAGGCCAATTGGGGCTACAGGGAAACTCTGTCTCAAAAAGACAAAAATAATAAATAAATAAATTATAAAAAGTTTACTTTTTGTCTTGCTTTTATGTGGGTTTTGAGAAATCTGATATTTTTCTTTCTTTTCTTTTTTTTAAAATTCTGGATCTTTTTGTTTATTTTCTTGAATGGAAATCCTGAGGATTTTTTTTTCTTATCCTTAAAATTTGAGAGTTGTACTTGGATAACTTTTGAGATTATTCTAGGTCAGCTTTCTTAGGTATTTAGAGTATCCTTTCAGTATTTATATTCAAGTGTGTTTTTACTTTTTGTAAAATTATCTTGAATTATACTTTAAAAATCGATTTATTTTTATTTCATGTGTATGAGTGTTTTGCCAGCATGTGCATATGTGTACCACGTGCGTGCCCATTGCTTGTGGGGCCAGAGGAGGGTGCCGGATCCCCTAGAACTGGAGATGCAGAGCTGCGGGCCGCCATCTGGGTGCTGGGAATGAAAGAGCAGTCAATGCTCTTAACCACTGAGCTATTTCTCTAGCCCCCCCCCAAATTATACTCTTAAGTAGTAACTTTGTTTTAATGTTTTATTTTTCCTCTTCAGAGACTTTGGTTGTACATATGTTGTTAATCTTTGCTATATTTCATTCTAACTACTTCATTTTTTGAGCTTTTTGCTTCTTAAAACCTCATTTTATATTTTAACATTTATTGCTTCATTCAAATATATTCTTTTTCAGACATAGTGAAAAAAAAATTTTTTTTTTGGAGGGGGGCGCTTTTTGAGACAGGGTCTCCCTGTAGCCCCAGCTGTCCTGGAACTCAGTCTGTAGACCAGTCTGGCCTTGAACTCACAAAGATCTTCCTGCCTCTGCCTCCTAAGTGCTAGGATTAAAGGCGTGCGCCACCACGCCCGGCAGAAATTTGGTTTTTTTTTAAATTTTTTTTTTTATTAATTTTATTTATTTATTTCTGTATGTGTATGAATGTACTGTCTGCATGCAAGTCTGTGCACCCGTGTCGTGCAACGCCGCGGAGTTCAGAAGAGGGTCTCGGATTCCCCTGGAACTGGAGTTTCAGACGGTTCTCAGCCGCCATGTGGGCGCTGGGGATCGAACCCGGGTCCTCTGTAAGAGCGGTCGGCGCTCTTAACCGCTAGGCTATCTTTCCAGCCCAGAAATTTGGTTTTTATTTCTGATGTGGTTTTGTTTTTTCTTTCTTTACCTGAACTCTCACACTTCTTTTTCAGTTTCTCCTCCTGTCCATTTCTGTTCTTTATTTTTCATTTTCTCTGGAGATGTTTTCGTCATCCTCCCTAATGACTGTTTATCGTGTTACATTTTTCTTTGTAGTTTGTGGGTTTAAAAAAAAAAACGTAGTTTTTTCCCAAGCTGCGAGGTTTTGGCTGTAATTTTGTCTTGTTTTTCATGGGAGGCCCTTGTCAGCTAGTGGACAGGGTTGGTGGTTAGAGAGATCACTAGGTTAAGAGCACCCTCTTCAGTCGCTGGCTGAAGTGCAGTTGCTGGAAAGGATTTGTCTTTGTTTTCTGGTTAGTGGGCTTGAATCCTCTGTTCTAAATTGTGGGTTCTCTTTTGCCTGGGGGATCTCGGATTTACCCCTGACTTCTCTTTCATCAGCACTTAGACTCCTTCCTTTTTCGATTTTCTGTCCCCCACAGATGCAGTGACTTCCTCAAATGATCACATTTTGTCCTTTCCTTGCAGTCAGTGCTCTGACTGACAGGTTTCTTCTTATATATCTTCACACTGAGAGTGGATTTCTCTTTGTGTGACTGCAGCTCATCCCAGGCCTCTGCCTCCCTCCCCTTTTAAATGCTCTCCAGGAGCCCTCACCACAAACACGTAGGTTGTTGAAAAGGCGCTTTTCTGGAATTTGGTATTTATTTTTCTGTTTAATGACACATTTGAGTTTGTTGTATTTTCTGCTTTCCAGGTAAGTGGTAGTTTGCCCCCCCAACCCCTGTGTGTGTGTGTGTGTGTGTGTGTGTGTGTGTGTGTTTTGAGACAGGGTCTCCCTGTAGCCCCAAATGCCCTGGAACTCCCTCTGTAGACCAGGCTGGCCTTGAACTCACAGAGATCCACCTGCTTCTGCCTCCTGAGTGCTAGAATTAAAGGCTTGCTCCACCACCCCTGGCTTAAAGAAGGTTCTTAGCCGCCATATAGGTGCTGGGAATTGAACCAGGTCATCTGTAAGAGCAGTAGGAGCACTCTTAACCACAGACCCATCTCTCTAGTCCTTCCTGGGTGTGTTGACTCATCTGTCTATGCATCTGTGGAATCAGAGGTTGATATTGTTTTCTTCCTTTTTNAAAAAAAAAAAAGGATAAAAAAAAAGATTTAAAAATGTACATTTGTGGGTTTTTCTTTTTTCTTTCTTTCTCCCCCCTCCCCCTTTGGTTAAGAGCAGTGGCTGCTCTTGCACCCACATGGTGGCTAACAACCACCTGTGTCTCCAGTTCCAGGGGAATCCAACACTAAAGGGCCCTTAGTCCCGAGGACGTGGCCCGAGGACGGAGCTAGGACGCAGAGGGTTCCCCACACAACACCTTCTTCTGGCTTCTGTAGGCATTGACACTGCATGACAGAAGCGTAGTCATATACATGGAGGCAATACACTCATATACATGAAATAAAAATAATAAAAAATATTTTTTTTAAGTTTTATTATTAGAAAATTTATAGCAAAATGAAAAGTAGTTACCAAGAAGAAGGGTATTGTTTCATTTGACTTATCCATTTTTTAATATTTCTATTAGATTTATTTTAAGCTATTTGAAGTTGGTTGTGATGTCTTCTCTCTTTGGTTAGGTCTTTTCATTTTTTTTTTTTTTTTTTTTTTTTTTTTTTGGTCTTTTTGAGACAGGGTCTCCCTGTAGCCCCAGCTGTTCTGGAACTTACTCTGTAGACCAGGCTGGCCTTGAACTCACAAAAATCCACCTGCCTCTGCCTCCCGAGTGCTAGGATTAAAGGCCTGTGCCACCAAACCCGGCTCAATATTGTTTTTTAATCTTGTCGAATTATACTGGTATAATTGACAAAATATAGCCAATCTTTGCATACATAGTTGGGCAGGGTATTGCTACAGAATTGAGTCTCAGGAGCAGAATTAAGGATTGTTATCTACGGATCTCTAACAAAGACTGTGTCAGTTTACACACACACCAATGGTAAATAAAGTCTTGTTAGGAAAACACCTCAACCAATCTTGTATATGATCGTTCTTAGGGTTTAAGAGTCCAGTGAACAAAAAGTACTTTTATTTGGTGCTAGTGATTGAATCCAGAGCCTTGCCCATGGCTAGCCTGGTGCTCTCCAGAGCCTTGCCCATGGCTAGCTTGGTGCTCTCCACCCCTAGCTGGGCTCCAGCCCCTTGCTTTGTCTTAATTTGTAACTGTTTTTTGTTTGTATAAGGGCCTTTTCTTTCTCCCCATTTTTGCATGCTGTTTCTGTCGTTTTCTCTCATTGGAAGTATTCTTTATTTTTATTTTTATTTTTTTTAAATTTTTTTTTATTATTTATTTTTGTATGTGTATGAATGTATTGTCTGCATGCAGGTCTGTGTTTAGCCATCAGCTCAGGCTGTATTAGTTACTTTGTGCCTTTGTCCAAACACCTGGCATAAATCATTTAAAGAAGGAAAGATTTGTGTCAGCCAATGGCTTCAAAAGTTTCCGTCTCTCGTGTTGGAGAAGGCGTGGCTGAGCTCGCCTCAGTAGGAGCCTGGGGTGGTGGCTGTTCATGTGGCAGCAGGCTGGAAAGCAGAGGACAAGTGGGACAAAGGCCAGGCCCCAGCCTTCTCAGATGCTGCCTACTGGTCTGCTTCAGCCACCCCCAAATATCACCACCAGCTGGGGAACAAGGGTTCAGAACATGAGCCCTTGGGAGTCATTTCAGATTCAAATGTTAAGGTAATCACTGTCCTCAACCCAACTCCTACTGTGCGTGCCTTATCAACTCTAAACTTGGTTATTGTATCTTTTGCCATATAGAAAAATTAACTTTAGTCAAAAATTTACAAATTAGTCTTTCGTTTTCTGACTGTTTTTCTTGTCTAAGAATAGAACTTTGCTTCTACACTTAAAAAAATTTTTTTTTATTGTTTTTTATGTGTATGAATGTACTGTCTGCATGTAGGTTGGTGCACCCGTGTCTCTCAATGCCGCGGAGGTCAGAAGAGGGCATTGGATTCCCCTGGAACTGGAGTTAAAGACGGTTCTTAGCCGCCATGTGGGTGCTGGGAATCAAACTCTGGTCCTCTGCAAGAGCAGTTGGTGCTCTTGACCTCGGAGCCATCTCTCCAGTCCCTATACTTTTTTATAGTGAAGAATTTGACAAGATTAAAAAACAATATTGATGGGGCTGGAGAGATGGCCAAGTGGTTAAGAGTACCGACTGCTCTTGTAGAGGACCCAAGTTTGATCCCCAGCACCCACATGGCAGCTGAGAACTCCAGTCCCAGGGGAATCTGACTCCCTCTTCTGACCTCTGCATGCATTGCACGACACGGGTGCACAGACGTACATGCAGACAGTACATTCGTACACATAAAAATAAATAAATAAATAAAATAAAATAAAAAACAATACTGATAGTTCACTGGGGAAGATTCTTTCTCTTTTAGGAACACAGAGATCTTTTCTGTTTGTTGAATGTACCAAGCTGGTTTCTGCTGGTTCTGTTTTGCTCTGTGGCTTCCTCCTCTGTCCTCTTCCTCTAGATGATTCACTGGTTCTTATCAGCCTCTGATCACGTGTTGTTCCACAGAAGGCCTTCCCCAGATGCTCCACCTAGTAGTTCTTCACAGGCCTCACCAGTACACACACACACACACACACACACATATAAACTGACTTATCTATGTTCTCCTTTCCCACATGAGGCCCTCTGGATAATCCATGATAATCCCCCACATTATTTGATTCCTAATTTTGTTTTTCTTTGTCTTTTGAAACAACTGATGAGCTTGGGTTATCTTTTTTCAGAGAATAGACTCAAGTTTTTTTGTTTGAGACTGGGTCTCCCTTTAGTCCCAGATGGCTTGGAGCTCGATCTGTAGACCAGACTGGCCTTGAACTCACAGAGATCCACCTGCCTCTGCCTCCCCAGTGCTAGGATTAAAGGCCTGCAACACCACGCCCGGCTTTTTTTTTTTTTTAATTTGCAGCTTTCCGTTCAAGGGCACAGTACTCCTCTATGCATTGTTTTCTTTTATATCCTTTAAAAGCTTAAGAAAGGGGCTTGAGAGATGGCTCAGCGGTTGAGAGTGCTGACTGTCCTCTTGCAGAGGACCCTGGTTTGATTCCCAGCACCCACATGGCGGCTAAGAACCATCTGTAAGCCAGGCATGGTGGCACATGCCTTTAATCCTAGCACTGGGGAGCCAGAGGCAGGTGGATCTCTGTGAGTTCAAGGCCAGTCTGGACTACAGAGTGAGTTCCAGGCAGCTGGGACTATAGGGAGACCCTGTCTCAAAAAAAAAAAAAGGATAAAAAAAAAGATTTAAAAATGTACATTTGTGGGTTTTTCTTTTTTCTTTCTTTCTCCCCCCTCCCCCTTTGGTTAAGAGCAGTGGCTGCTCTTGCACCCACATGGTGGCTAACAACCACCTGTGTCTCCAGTTCCAGGGGAATCCAACACTGTGAAACATCTGTCCCCAGCTGTACAAGGACGGTTTATCCTGAAGCTCATTGATCACCGCCCATGACCGGCAGAAGAACAGTGAGTCCATAATTTCAAGTGCCTGCTCTCAGTTCCCAATTTCCATTCAAGAGTAAAACCCAGCAGACCTGGGCAGCATAGGGCCAAACCAAAAATTCCCCGAAATCAGGCTTGGACATAAGTAAGTCTGATGCCAAAACCGGGCTTGTTCCTAGGAAGAATCCTTCATTCTTCTAGGTAGATATTTGCCAGCAAGTTTTATTCTGGAGCATTTATGTGCATAATTCTGTATAAACACATCTGAAGCCTCTCCCTAGACAGTGGCTTCTGAGGGTCTGCACCCTCAGGTCTTCCTAAGCACCAAGTTTCACAGTACTTTTCGTCTCTCTGTCTACTACACATTGCAACAGGCATGCCATAAAGTTGAAATGCTGTGACACAGTGAGGAGGTGTGATCATGTCACTTCTTTCTTAGATAAAGAGGAGAAGCCTGTTAAAAAGAGACGGTCTTTCATGAACCGGGTGTTTCGGAGGGAATCTACCACCTGCCAGGACCCTGCATCAACAGCCACGCCCGAACCAAAGACAGGACAACTCTTTGGACGTTCTCTCACAGATCTCTGTGAGGACGGCAATCTGCCTACGTCCATTCTGGTAGCTTCATTTGAGACTTCTCTAGCTGGTCCAGTGAGCACAAAAACACTGAGGGGGTGTACATGTCCTCTGTCCTATCACCAAGCAGGGAAATCATTGGCAGCCTCATATACTGCAGTCACATGTACCCAATCCTACACCACAGGGAAAAGTCAAGGAGTCGTCTATACTGAGGATCATCCGGAACCCACAATACTAACGATCAGATCACAAAGTGTAAGCATATCGACATACATGGATCCAAAGTGCTGGTCGAGAGCGAGCGGGCTGCTTGGATCTGACGACTCTGAGTCCAGCTCAATAAGCCTCCACGTGCCCTCCACTTCTGGCACACTGACGCTCCACACAAAGTCACTCAGATCTCGCTTTCATTACTCGTTGCCATTAGAACCAGATTCACCTTAGCAGTCCAAACTCTGTCATATTGTAGAAACTGCATTTTCAGAGTGACATGTGAACAAAAAATTGCTTAATCCTGACAAATGATTAAACACTTAGATTTACAATAAACAAGACAAACGAGGAGGACAGGAACCAAGTGAATGTGGTATATTCCAGTACAGTTAGCTGCACAGCCACCAGATCTCCAGAGAACCATTCACATGAGGAGAATTGCTGCACACAGTGGGAAACAAAGTCTGCCATCTGGGTACAGGACACGCTCCACACCTACAACCCAAGTGCATATATTCATAGAGATTAGGAAGGACCTTTCACCTGCCATCGTAAACATTAATACAGATAGAGATAGAAAGCCCAGCCGACTAGTGTAGTTTGAAAACCCAAGGTGGACATAATCTAGATCTGAGTCTAAGAACAAAAAACACGAAGAGAGTGCAATTCCACCAAAAACCCAAGCCAGGCAAGGACCTATGGACTTTCAAGCCATACAGTGCTACACACAGAGAGAAAAATTTACGCATGTATTAATCTTGTATTTCAGGGCTGGAAATTAGCAATGGGGATGACTGGGAAGATACAGTGAGTATTCATATGCACTAAATAGGAATCTAACATTGCCTTTAAGTTCTCACCACAAATCGAGCCCACAGCACAACTATGCTTCTCGAGAAAAAATCCCTGTGGATTTGAAATGACAGGGTCTCCCTTTCTTGTAACCCAGAAATGATCACCATTATCCATGACAAAGGGCCCGGCACTGAGGGAATCTTCAGAGTGCCAGGCTTTATAACATCATGCAGAGCGCAGCATCAAAGCTTAATCGGGAGAGGAAGTAGAACATTGAGCGGATGAAAATGCCATCCACGATGGTCAACAATCTGCCTAATAAAGGTAGGGAAAGTTTAGCGTCAGCTTCACCCACTGTTTCTGTTTGTCTTCCATTGCTGTGACAAAATATACTNGACAACCTTAGCCTGGTGGGAAAAATGCTGCAGTTCCTTGGTCCCCGAGGTCTGAACGCAGCTTTTTGAAGGTGGCTCATTTTGATGTCGTATGGACGCTCTTGCCCTGTAAGAAGAAACATCTGTATCTGAACCGAAGCTAATGGTGTTAGTGTGACCAAACCTACCCCTGCGCCTTAGCACACTCTGCTGTGAGCTGCAAGTGTCCTCACAGTTCTGGAAACAGGTGACGTCTCCCTCGAGCATCAGGAGTACTCACAGGGAGACCCTCAGGAATCAAGAGTGTGTAAACGTAGCACTCCAAAACGTACAGCAGAAAATTTCACCCAGTGGCCCTGCTTGGAATGCACAGGCCCATCAGAGCCCTGCATGGTGGGGACGGTGGCTGTGCTTTCCTTGACACTGTTTAAAGACTCTGGTTTCTGCCTTGACAGCAACAAGAGTTTCACGTCTTAAGCAAGTTACTGGGTCCTTCCCGTTTTACATTAGTCCATGTAAACACCTGCCCACTTCCCAGTTGCAGTTTTTTTTTTTTTTAATTTTTTTGTTGTTAATTTTTATTTATTTCCGTATGCGTATGAATGTACTGTCTGCATGCAGGTCTGTGCACCCGTGTCGTGCAATGCCGCGGAGGTCAGAAGAGGGTCTCAGATTCCCCTGGAACTGGAGCTCTCCTGGAACCGGAGTTTCAGACGGCTCTCGGCCACCATGTGGGTGCTGGGGATCGAACCCGGGTCCTCTGCAAGAGCGGTCGGCGCTCCCAACCGCTAGGCCATCTCTCCAGCCCCCTGGTTTCTCTCTTTTATCCTTTTCCAATAATGAGCTGTGTGTTCTTGTAATAGATCTTCCTTGGTTCTAGGGTTATAGTGTGTTGTTCTTTGACTGTACTACTCACTTCCGTTTACTGATATTTTCTTTTGTGATTTTTTTTTTTGTATTTTTGAGACAGGGCCTACCTCCCAAGTGCTGGGATTAAAGGCGTGCATCACCACACCTGGCTTCTTTTGTGATATTGAATGTATATTAATGAATGGAAGTTTGGCATAGAATGTTTGGTGATTAGTTTTACCATCCCTACAGCCTGAGCAATGAGGATTATCTAGTTACATTGAGTGAACTGGAAAATGTTCTACTTTTCCTGTGATGTAGTATTGTTTACAGAAGTGTTACTGGCTGGGGATATAGCTTAGTGATGGCTGGGGTAAAGCTCAATGGTACAAAGCTTGCTAGCATGTGAGAGACCCAGTGTACCTCAAAAGCAGAACAACAATATATGATTACTGATAACATTAAATATTATTTTTATTTTGAATTATCCAGGCACCTAGATCTCTTGACTCATTAATCCTAACCTGTACAACCATCTTTCTCTACCTAGCTGGGGACCATCTGTACATCCTCTTACTTGTTCTGTCTTGTGGTATTTGATGTGAGGTTGTGACCTGTGGAGCAGGTTTTCTCTGTGTAAACATGCTGAGTCCACACAGACGGGTCACCCATACCAGCTTCATTCATAGAAACCTGTCAGGCTAGAGGCTTGCCCAATATGGCCTCGCCTCCCATGGGACTTTCTTTAGGGTGCTTTGGGAATTGTCTTTATTAATCATCATATAGTTCCTATGAAATTTCCTACAACTCTGCTATATTATTTCCAGGCTAGGGAATGGGTTCATTGTTGAAGGAAGTCATCTTTGATATCAGAGTTTTGAGCAAAAGGTTTTTTGTTTTAAAAGGCTTTTTAGAGATCAGTTGTAGTAGTATACTCCTTTAATCTCAGCATTTGGGAGGCAGAGGCAGGTGGATCTCTGTGAGTTGGAGGCTAGCCTGGTCTACATAATGAATTCAGGCTGTGGATAAAGGGAGACCCTAGCTCAAAAAGACAAAAAACAAACAAAAAAGCTTAATAATGTGCCTCTAGAATAAAGTATATGTGATCTATACTGGCTGTTGGTCACCTTGAAACTGAGCAGATTTCAAGAAGTGCTTCATTAACTGGGCATGATGTGGAAATGCAAGCCAGGGGAACCCCCACTTTCATCTTGAAAAGTTGAGCTCTTGAGATAGCATTTTTCAGTTCCCCAAGAAGCTATTTTTCCATTGAGATGCAACTTTCAGTTTAGGATTTCAAACTAATACCTGTTTGTCTAGACAATTTACAAAGCCCAGGACAATGAGTTGTTATTTAAACTTAGTAAACCAAGGGAGTTTACAGTGATTTGCCTTAATTTCTCTCTTTCTCTCTCTCTCTCTCTCTCTCTCTCTCTCTCTCTCTCTCTCTCTTTCTCCATATATATATATGATTAATGATTAAATCTTTGTCCATTTCATATAATACATCTTAATCATCTTTAGACCCCCTCCCCCTATCTGCACCCCTCCATAACCCCCCACCAGATTCCATGCATTCTTTCATGTATGTTAAGGCCTAGTGAGTTAAGTTTGTGTGCCCAGATGTTCCTCAGTGTGAGTTCATCCTGGTCAGCCTATTTAGAGTCCTTCCCTTAAAGAAGACCAATTCTCCTTCACCCAGCAGTGATCAGATGCCAGTAGCTCCTTGGCAGAGGTTAGGAGTTCTTACCGTCTCCCTCGTTCTGTGCTGAGCCTTTATCTGGTTCAAGTTTGCATGGGTCCTGTGCATGCTCTCACCACTGCTGTGAGTCCATAGGAGCAAATTTCCTTAAGCCTGGAGGACTCTTGGCTTTTAAAATCCTTCTGCTCCTTCTTCCCCAGTGGTCTATGAGTCCTGGGTGGGTGAGGTTTATATAGGAGTCCTATCTAGGGGCACACACTCTGCAGTCACTTTTTCTCTATACTTTAGCCAGTTACGGGTTTCTGTGTTAATCGCACTCTGTTGTATGAAGAAACTTCACTAGTGAGGGTTGAGAGATGAATTAGTATTACCTCTACCCTCTGTTACACTATGTTCTGTGAGCCTTACATGCAGAGGTTCCATTGTAGGTGTATCACTTAGGGTTGGGTATCTCACAGGCACTTATTTTCTATAGTCTCCATCTTTTGCAAAAAAACAGCTTCTTTGATGAGTGATGACAGGCTTGCTTATCTGTAAATGCAAGGATCCATATTTAGCATGCAGTAAGAAATTATGTTTGGGGCTGGAGAGATGGCCTAGCGGGTAAGAGCACCGACTGCTCTTGCAGAGGACCCGGGTTCGATCCCCAGCACCCACATGGCGGCTGAGAACCGTCTGTAACTCCAATTCCAGGAGAACTCCAGTTCCAGGGGAATCCGACGCCCTCTTCTGACCTCCGCAGCATTGCACGACATGGGTGCACAAACCTATATGCAGACAATACATTCATACAAATAAATAAGTAAATAAATAAATAAAATAAAAATTAAAAAAAAAATTAAAAAAAAAAGAAATTATGTTTGTCTGGGGATATAACAGGTGTAGAGTTTTCCTCTAGGATCTCTGATCTCTTCAGCCATGTGTAATTGGCTATTTTTATAGTACCATACATGAGTTCCCTCTCATTGAGTGGGCTTTAAGTCTGATTAGATAGCTGTTGATTACCCCCAAGATAAAAGTGCCACTACTGGGCTGGAGAGATGGCTCAGTGGTTAAGAGCACTGACTGCTCTTGCAGAGGACCTGGGTTCGATTCCCAGCACCCACATGGTGGCTAAGAACCGTCTTTTGTGCTGGGCATGGTGGCACATGCCTTTAATCCCAGCACTTGGGAGACAGAGGCAGGTGGATTTCTGTGAATTCAAGGCCAGCCTGGTCTACATAGCAAGCTCCAGGCTAGCTGGGATTAAAGGGAGACCCTGTCTCAAAAAAAAGGTGCCACTGCTACACTGATAATTTGCTGTGTCAATCATTGTTGTGGTTTAAAACTTTAAAGCTGGGTTTGGGCCACTGATTGATTTTTCTCCTTTAGCAGATTATGATACATAATATTCTCCAAAACTATGAGAGCCAGTCTTCAGGGAGGACCTAGCCTTAATTTTGAAGAGGAATCCTTAAGTTTGATATCTTTGGATCTTAAGTCTTTAGGATGCATTTACTTGAAAATGAAAATGGTGTTTCTTGGGGACTGTGACCACTAGCTAGCATGAACCAAAAAACTGCTGAAGCCATTCAATGCAATCGCTTATCCTAGGAAAATTGTTCAGTAAGAAGGTAGCATGTTTTGCGTAGGGTTTAAATTAATTTCTCATTCTTTCCCTTCCGCAGAAGAACAGACTATCAGTAACGTTTCAGTGTTTAATGAAACCTGCTTGAGATGGAGAAATGTGAAGATAGCTGGTATAGAAGAGATGTATTTAGTAAGTCACTGACAGTTATTTTACTTGGAGACATGTCTTACGGGGAAGATTTAAAAATATATATAAGGGGCTGGAGGGATGGCCTAGCAGTTAGGAGCGCCGACCGCTCTTACAGAGGACCTGGGTTCGATCCCCAGCACCCACATGGCGGCCGAGAACCGTCTGAAACTCCAATTCCAGGAGAGCTCCAGTTCCAGGGGAATCCGACACCCTCTTCTGACCTCCGTGGCATTGTACGACACGGGTGCACAAACCTGCATGCAGACAGTACATTCATACACATACAGAAATAAATAAAATTAATAAAAATATATATATATAAAACTAAGCCGGGCGTGGTGGTGCATGCCTTTAATCCTAGCCCTTGGGAGGCAGAGGCAGGTGGATCTTTGTGAGTTCAAGGCCAGCCTGGTCTACAGAGTGAGTTCCAGGACAGCTAGGGCTACAGGGAGACCTTATCTCAAAAAGACCCCCCAAAAAATCAATATTGAAAAACCACCCTAAGATATCATCTCACTCCCATAAGACTGGCTAAGATCACCAAAACAAAAGACAACAAATGCTGGAAAGGCTGTGGGGAAAGGGGAACACTCATCCCCTGNATATAAAACTAAAAGATAGGTCTATAGCTGTCATTGTTAGCAGATGTCTCACAATGATTGATTAAGCAGCCACTTTTGCTTGTCTCAAGACAGACTCCTTGGGAGTGATAAGAAAGCCTGTGAGTTTCTTGAATCATATATCCCAGGCAGTCAGTGCTCAGGCAGCTTCCGTGGTAAGAATCCAGTTATCTCTGGTCACACCAGTGTCTCCATAGTGCCCAGGGTCTGTATGTGTTGCTTGGAGACTCAAGGGAACCTTCCAAGCTAGGTGTGCTTGTAAGGAAGAACATCCTTCAGGCCTGCTCCTGTAGTTTCTCCAGTTCCTCACTGTATATATGACAACAAAGAACAAGTTGTCAGTGAGGCTTCAGTCTTTCGTACTTCTGATTTATTTATTTATTTATTTATTTATTTATTTATTTATTTATTTATATTTATTTATTTATTTATTTTGAGAGAGAGAGAGTTTCACTATATAACCTAGGCTGGCCTCTGTCTTTCAATGTCGCCCAGTGTGGCATTAAAGATTCAGGCCTCCTTAGAGCTGGAATTACAGACATGAGCCCTAAAGCTCAGTTTATGCACTTGTATTCTAAAACACCCGTATTAACCCTTACAGCATTGTCATCACTGCACAGATGCACATACATGGATATGTACCCTTGTGCAAGTTTACTTTTAGCGTATTGTTACATTTACTTCTTGAAAAGATTTTAGAGGAGAGAGAGGAAAAGGAAAGAGGAATAAAACTCCTGGAAGAAGCACAGGTCTCAGGCATTCAGAGCTTTCCCAGCCAGTGATTCATTCTTTGAGCTCTTTTTATGTTTCAGTTCCACGTTTGGGGCCAGAGATGGTATCAGAAGGAATTTGCCCAGGAAATGATCTTTAATACCACCAGCGGCAGCCAGGTCCCCGAGGTGTGCCTGGACCTGCATCCAGGAAGCCACTACAGTGTCAGCCTTCAGGCTTCTTCTTCAGTACTTCCTGTGGTCATCTCCCTGACAACCCAAATAACAGGTAAATCTTGAATTATAGCATTTGGATTAATGGAGTCACCACAGAGCAGTTGACAGACCCAGATAAAGAACACCGTTGCTTTCTGTCATGATACAGTAAAGTTTCAGAGGGAAGAGAGGAGGGGACTGGAAAGAGGAGTGAGGGGACTTTTAGCTGTGGCTACAACGTTTTTATTTCTTAAGAAGATCTGAAACAAAATGTTAATGTCTATCAAATCTGGATGGTAAATACGTGAGTGTGAGTTAAATTCCTTCTGGACATTCGGTGCACTTAAAACATTTCAACCAGGCATGGTGCTTCATCCTTGTAATCCCACCCTTGGGAGGTAAAGATAGGAGGATCAGGGGTTCAAGGTCATCCCCAAGTTACATAGTAAGTTGGAGGGCAGCCTGGAATATATGAGCCCTTGTCTCAAAATCCAAATTCCAAACCAAACCAAACCACCACAACAAAAATAAGTCTCTAAAACATTCATAACTAAAAAAGATTTCTTGTTATTCTTTCATAGTAAAACATTAAATGTACATTCTGAGGCTGGGTTTATGGTTGAGTGGGTAAACTGATTGCTGTAATGAGGTCTGTGTTCTGAACCCTAGTACCCACGTTAAAAAGTCAGGCATGAGCTGGATATGGTGGTGTACACCTTAAATCCCAGCTCTCAGGAGGCAGAGGCAGGTGGATCTCTGTGAGTTCAAGGCCAGCCTGGTCTACATAGTGAGTTCTAGGTCAGCTGTGGCTACAGGGAGACCCTGTTTCAAAAAGACAAAAAAAAAAAAAAAAAAAAAAAAAAAAAGAAGCCCCAACCTTAGCTGATGAGCTATTGGCAGTTAGTGGTTGCTGGGGAGGGAGAGACAATCAGATCTTGGGGCTTGATGGCCAGCTAGCCAAATCATTGTGTTCCAGGTTCAGTGAGAGACCTGGTCTTAAAAAATAAGGTGGGGCTAGAAGAAGCATTTCAGCCAGTAAAGGCATTTGCCACTAAGCCTGACAACCTGAGTTTGATGAACCCACATGATAGAAGAGAGAACTGTTTCCCATAAGTTGTCCTTTGACCTCCACATGGCCTGCACGTGCCTGCACACACATGCATACAAATGTAATAAAAAGTTAATGGGCCAGGCATGGTGGTGCATGCCTTTAATCCTAGCACTCGGGAGGCAGAGGCAGGCAGATCTCTGTGAGTTCAAGGCCAGCCTGGTCTACATAGTGATCTCCAAGGCAGCTGGGACTAAAAGGGAGACCCTGTCTCAAAAAGACCAAAAAAAAAAAAAAAGCTAATGGGGCTGAAGAGATGCTCTTGTAGAGGAACTGGATATGGTTCCCAGCACCTATATTGCAGCTCACAACCATCTGTAACTGCAGTTCCAGGGATCAGATGCCTCTTTCTGACCTCAGTGGGTACCAGGCATACACATGATGCCTATAAATGCATGCAGGCAAAACATTCTTTTTCAAAAAGTTAAAAGAAGGTAGAAATTGATGATAGAGGAAGACAGCCAACCTCTGTCTCCACATGTACACACACCGGCCAGAGCTCCAGCATGCACATGCATACATGCAGTCATATACCACACAGACACACAGACACACAGACAAATACACACACCACACTCTAAATGAATGTACAAATAAACTAGCTTTGAAGCGCAGGTTAGTGTGAGGAATATAATAGGTAGTCTCACTGTAGACTCCTGGTACCTCCACATTCTGATCCTTTTCACTAACTTTCTTCAAATCTTGGATCCCTGATCCTCCCTCCTGATTATCTCCTGGAGAAGTTAGAAGTAACCAGATGTGAATGGGGGACTTGCATCTCCAATCTTCTCTTCCTACCTGCATCCCGTACAGTCTACTTTTCCTCATGTCCCCACCCCCCTTCTAAAGCCCTCATCCCCTCTAGTGTGCATGGGATCCATCCCTTCTTCCCAACGGATCATGCCAACCCAGGACAGAACTCTTCCCAGCACCAGCAAGCACACTGCTGTGTCTTGTTCAGCAATGAGCCATGTTGCCTTCCCAACTTCACCTTCTTCTGCCTCTTTGTATCACTGCCCCCCCGCCCCAGAAACATCTGCTCTACAGCTTCCATGTCCTCTTTGTCGTCTCCTTCACTGTCCTACTGCTTTATGGGGAGGACCTCCATTCAGCCACCACTGTCAACTCCAAGGTTCAATTTTGTTTTCACCCAGTTTTCTCTGTGGCATTCAACAGTCCTTCTGGAAACATCTTCTCCGCCTTGTTCTGGTTCCTTCTCTCTTCCTGACTACACCTTTTCAGTCTTTGAGAGGCTCATCTACGTTTACTGCTCCTTCCTTAGCCACCTTCTCTTTTCTTTCACCATCTATTCTTTTATTTGTTTTGTATTTTTTTGAGACAGGGTCTCCCTTTAGTCCCAGCTATCCTGGAACTCACTCTGTAGACCAGGCTGGTCTCGAACTCACAGAGATCCGCCTGCCTCTGCCTCTGCCTCCTAGGTGCTGGGATTAAAGGCGTGCACTACCATGCCCAGCCTTCACCATCTATTCTTTCTTCTAGGGGCCATCTACAAGTCTCATGGCTCTAAAAATGACCTATATACTGAGAACTTCCAAATCTGTATTTCTAGACCCAGCCTTTTCTTTGTATGCTAAAGGTGATCCATCCTTTCTTGGTCAGGCCAAGAGTCTAATTGACTCTGTCTGAGTCCTAAATTTCTAGTAAGTTAACTCACTCTATTGGTTTGCTCCCTATATGGATTTAACCATTTATCCCCACTTATGCCTTTGTTTCTTACTAACCTGATCTAAGCAGGAGCTGTTGGCTTGGACTCATGCAGTAGGCTTCTGGTTTTTGTTTTTATTTTTATTTTTGGTGGTGTTGTTTGCTTTTGCTTGTCATGATTTTGGGTATCACCATATATCTGCCAGGCTTATGCTCTCATACGTGCCCCATACATGCTGTGTAGCCCAGGGTGGCTTTAAACTAATGATCCTTTCTCCTCAGTTTTCCACGTGTTGGGATTACAGGCAGGCACCACCACCCCTGGCTTGTGCTCACTGTTTTCCTGCCTTCGTGCTTGCCTGTTGTTCTCTACCACAAACCGTAGTCTCCGTCTTCATGATATTATTTTTTATTTTTTATGTATATGAGTATACTGTCTGCATGTAGGTTAGTGCACCCGTGTCGTGCAATGCCGCAGAGGTCAGAAGAGGGCGTTGGATTCCCCTGGAACTGGAGTTAAAGATGGTTCTTAGCCACCATGTGGGTGCTGGGAATCGAAGCCGGGTCCTCTGCAAGAGCAGTCAGCGCTCTTAACCACTGAGCCATCTCTCTAGCCGCTTCACCATAATTTTAAAAGGACCACTCAGCAGCTAGAATGTCTTTTTTTTTTTTTTTTTTTTTTATAGTTATAA